>CM038678.1:78258203-78445486 GCA_021605205.1 Aegilops longissima | reverse complement strand
ATTTTAATGACATGACAAGTCTTATAGCCTCTTGACTAGGCCTTATTAGACTTGCTCTTAGGCCCTATATAAATGGAAGGAGGGAGTACTATGAGCACTGCATACTCTACTACATATGTTGTCTGTACTCCACTAGTACTATTGGACAGGGAGCTTAAAAAAGTTACTACTGTACTGGCTATACGTGGCGAAATCTTAGTAGGTAAGAACATTCACGTGGTTAAAAACAAATTGGAAACCATCTCTGTTTGAATACGAATCTAGGAGTACGTATGAATCTAACAATATTGATTGGGCGTTGTTGAATGTTGATACTTTTTTCTGTAAGTTTGATCAAAGTAGAGATACTTTGACTACACATAAATGTTGGAAATATGCCCTAGAGGCAATAATAATTTAGTTATTATTATTATATTTCCTTGTTCATGATAATCGTTTATTATCCATGCTATAATTGTATTGATAGGAGACTCAAATACATGTGTGGATACATAGACAACACCTTGTCCCTAGCAAGCCTCTATTGGCTAGTTCGTTGATCAATAGATGGTTACGGTTTCCTAACCATGGACATTGGATGTCATTGATAACGGGATCACATCATTAGTAGAATGATGTGATGGAAAGACCCAATCCTAAGCCTAGCACAAAGATCGTGGTTAGTATGCTAAAGCTTTTCTAATGTCAAGTATCATTTCCTTAGACCATGAGATTGTGCAACTCCGGATACCGTAGGAATGCTTTGGGTGTACCAAAGCGTCCACAATGTAATGGGTGGCTATAAAGGTGCATTACGGTATCTTGAAAGTGTCATTGGGTTGGCACGAATCGAGGCGGGATTTGTCACTCCGTGTAAGCGGAGAGGTATCTGGGCCCACTCGGTAGGACATCATCATAATGTGCACAATGTGACCAAGGGGTTGGTCACGGGATGATGTGTTACGGGCGAGTAAAGAGACTTGCCGATAGCGAGATTGAACAAGGTATCGGGATACCGACGATCGAATCTCGGGCAAGTACAATACCGCTAGACAAAGGGAATTGTATACGGGATCGATTGAGTCCTTGACATCGTGGTTCATCCGATGAGATCATCGTGGAACATGTAGGAGCCAACATGGGTATCCAGATCCGCTGTTGGTTATTGACGGAGAGCGTCTCGGTCATGTCTGCATGATTCCCGAACCCGTAGGGTCTACACATAAGGTTCGATGGCGCTAGGGTTATAAAGGAAGTTTGTATGTGGTTGCGAATGTTGTTGAGTCCGGATGAGATCCACGGGCGTCACGAGGAGTTCCGGAATGGTCCGGAGGTAAATATTTATATATGGGAAGTCCTTTGGTCACGGGAAAAGTTTGATGCGATATCGGTAATGTCTGGGACCACGGGAGGGTCGAGGTCCACCAAGTGGGGCCACCTGCCCCGAGAAGGTTGCGTGGGCCAAGTGTGGGAGGAACCAGCCCCAAGGGGCTGGTGCGCCCCCAAGGGGCCCAAGCGCAAGGGAAGTGGGAGGGCAAACCCTAAGGCGAGATGGGCCCTAAGGCCCATCTAGTGGCGCTCCTCTCCCTCCCTCTTGCCGCCCCCTTGAACCCATCTAGGGCTGCCGCCCCTCTGGGGTGGGAACCCTAGAGGGGCGCACCTCCACCCCTTCCCTATATATGAGGCCTAGGGCTGCCCATAACACGCGATTTGATCTCCCTCTTGGTGCAGCCCTGCCTCTCCTCTTCCTCCTCTCCCTTGGTGCTTGGCGAAGCCTGCGGGATGCCACGCTCCTCCATCACCACCATGCCGTTGTGCTGCTGCTGGATGGAGTCTTCCTCAACCTCTCCCTCTCTCCTTGCTGGATCAAGGCGTGGGAGGCGTCACCGGGCTGTACGTGTGTTGAGCAGCGGAGGTGCCGTCCGTTCGGCACTAGGATCTCCGGTGATTTGGATCACGACGAATACGACTCCTTCAACCCCGTTCTCTTGAGCGCTTCCGCTTAGCGATCTACAAGGGTATGTAGATGCACTCTCCTTCCCTCGTTGCTGGTTTCTCCATAGATAGATCTTGGTGACACGAGGAAAATTTTGAATTTCTGCTCGTTACCCCTTGATGGCATCATGAGCTAGGTCTATTTCGTAGATTCTTTGCATGAGTAGAACACAAAGTAGTTGTGGGCGTTGATTTTGTTCAATATGCTTACCGTTACTAGTCCAATCTTGTTTCGACGGTATTGTGGGATGAAGCGGCCGGACCGACCTTACGTACACTTCGTGAGGCAGGTTCCACCGGTGACATGCACTTGGTGCATAAGGTGGCTAGCGGTGCCGGTCTCCCACTTTAGTCGGAACGGATTCGATGAAAAGGGTCCTTATGAAGGGTAAATAGCAATTGGCATATCACGTTGTGGTTTTGCGAGGTAAGAAAGCGTTCTTGCTAGAAACCCATAGCAGCCACGTAAAACATGCAAACAACAATTAGAGGGCGTCTAACTTGTTTTTGCAGGGTATGCTATGTGATGTGATATGGCCAAGAAGAATGTGATGAATGATATGTGATGTATGAGATTGATCATGTTCTTGTAATAGGAATCACGACTTGCATGTCGATGAGTATGACAACCGGCAGGAGCCATAGGAGTTGTCTTTATTTATTGTATGACCTCGTGTCATTGAACAAACGCCATGTAATTACTTTACTTTATTGCTAACGGTAGCCATAGTAGTAGAAGTAATAAGTTGGCGAGACAACTTCATGGAGACACGATGATGGAGATCATGATGATGGAGATCATGGTGTCATGCGGTGGCGATGATGATCATGGAGCCCCAAGATGGAGATCAATGGAGCTATATGATATTGGCCATATCATGTCACTACTATATAATTGCATGTGATGTTTATTATGTTTATGCATCTTGTTTGCTTAGATCGACGGTAGTAAATAAGATGATCCTTACACCAATTTCAAGAAGTGTTCTCCCTGATTGTGCACCGTTGCTACAGTTCGTCGCTTCTAAGCACCACGTGATGATCGGTGTGATGGATTCTTACGTTCACATACAACGGTGTAAGACAGATTTACACAGCAGAAACACTTGGGGTTAACTTGACGAGCCTAGCATGTACAGACATGGCCTCGGGAACACAGAGACCGAAAGGTCGAGCATGAGTCGTATAGTAGATACGATCAACATGGAGATGTTCACCGAGTCGACTAGTCCGTCTCACGTGATGATCGGACACGGCTTAGTTGACTCGGATCATGTAATCACTTAGATGACCAGAGGGATGTCTATCTGAGTGGGAGTTTGTAACACCCTGGATGTAAACTTCCCCTTTTGGGCAATATATCAATTTGGCCTCATCCAATTCTTGTGGGTTCTTGTCATGCTTGGCCTCTTTGGGTTTGTTATGTTGGGTTTTTCTTTTCTTTGTTTGCTCCTTTTTGCCATATTGCATTTTTGTGCCTATTGTCATTTTGCATTCCCTTCTTATAATGTGATTGTGGTTTTCCCTTGCTTGTCATGTGGTTGCATGTGCCATTCCTATTTGCATTACCATCTCCTCCTTCCCTCTACTTCTTTCTTTTCCAAGTGCCAAACATTCCCTCTTTCAATTAATGTTCATCTTCTCCCTAAAAATCTTGCTTGTTGCACAAAGACTCCCTGCCAAAAATCTCCTCATTTAAAGTTGTTATGGTCAGGTTCAAAAATGGCACAAGTTTGAAGCATTTCCAAACTTGCATTATTTTTCTACCTTTAAAAATGTCCATTTCAATTTATTTAAATAGAGGAGAATTCCAGGAGTGTGGGGATATTTTCCTTTCACTCAAAATCTTTTCCTCTCTCCTGTACTTTCTTTCTCTTCCTTTTTATTTTTGTAAAAGGAAAAGAGGAAGGAGGCAAGAAGCAGTGATGGCAGCCCAGCTAGCCCCTCTCTACAGGCTCCGGCCTCCCGAGCCGCCCAACTCTCCCCGGCAGCCCGCAGAGCCCAGGTGAGGCGCGCCAGCCCGCCACCTCTCCTTCCTGCCTCACAAGACCCACCATCCCAGCTTCCCCCGCTTGCTTCCGCTCACGTGGCAGCGCCGGTCCCGCCTGGCAGCGTCGTCACTGTGCGTTTCACCCACCTTTCCCCCTCCTCTCGCCAGCGCCATGGGGACCCCGAGCACGGAGAGCACGAGCTCGTCCTCGTAGCCTAGCCCCCCTACTTATCCCCTCTCCTCATCAGACCGAACCCTAGGGTTCCCCTCTCCTTCTCGCCGCCGCCGCCAGGGGAGAGATCCACCCAAGATCGCCGCCCCGCTCGGTCTCGAGCGCATCTGGGAGCGCGCCACGTCGCCGGCGTGCTCTCCGGCCACCCCAACCTTCTGCACCATGTCTATCTTCGTCCTCGTTGCCGACTCGTCCACGGCGTCGTCTCTGAGCCCGGATCGCCAAGTCCGACGACGCCCTGCACCTGTATTCCTCTCGGTCAGGTTCGGCGAAACTTGAGCTCGATCTCGTCGCGTCGGCCCGTCTCCGTCGCCGATTCTTTGTCCTAGGGTAAGGAGGTATACCCCCATCCTCCTGCTCCTTCTTGTCGTAGCTAGTTCCCCGTAAGTGGCGCCGGCCCGTGCCTTTGTCGCGCTCACCATGCTCCGCGTGCTCGGCGTGTTCATAGATGTGGGGTTGAGTCGTTTTGGCGGCGTGTATGCCGCTAGCCCTTTCGGTTTGCCCTTCGTAGTCCGTGGAGTTCCCTCGTGCGTGCCCTCGTGTCCAAGGATCAGGCCACCGAGGCGCAGGTTGCCTCGCCGGCATCGTCGGCGTCCCGTTTCTGTTTTGGGTCCGGCCTGTTAGTTGGGTCAAGTGCGCTAGCGTCCTGGATCCTACCAGATCCCCTTCCTTAGCCGAGCTGGTTGACCCCCGCTCTCTCATGGCGACACTGGTTCGAACCCCAGGTAGCGCCACTCCCCTTTTTTTTTCTGTATTCAGTTTTTCTCAGTGCGCTTCCTCTGCAGCAGTAGTAGTAGAGGCCGAGCCTTTCTCTGTCGATCGCCGCCCGATAGCCCAGTGGTAGCAGGTGCGGGGTTCCACCGGGGAGACCCGGGTTCAAATCCCCCCCTGGGGCTGTTTTCTCCCCCCTTTTTATTTCCATTTAGCCTCTGACTCTATGACAGTGGGGCAACCCTGTCAGCCTCCCAGCGCCTTCCCCCCTTGTGCATATTTTTTTCTGTTTCCCCACGTTTCCTTTTCCATCTTTGTCTCATTTCTGTTTTAGGCAAGTCCAAATCTGGACATTTCCAAATCTGGAAATTGCCAATTCTGTCAACTTCCTTTTTAGGCAGGTTTTAACTTATTGTTTTTGTGATGATTTTTCTACTGCAACCCTAACATATTATATATGTTTTTGGGGTAGAAAAATCCCACCAACTCAGTGGTGGCATTAGTTTTTGCATTTGAGCAAGTTTGTGATCATGTCTTGTTGCATCATGGTTATGTGTTGTCTTTCATGGGCATATTTAATTGTATCTTGCTATGAGGTAGATTGCACACATGCATGGCTTTGTTCATCATGCTGTTATCGTAGGTTTCTCACCATTCTTGTTTTGCCGTCATATCCAATCCGTGCATCCGTTTCCGGTGATCTCTATATCGATTTCTAACGAAATCATCTCATCTTTCGATGGCATGCTTGGTTTGCCAAGATGATGCCTAGTCTTTCATTTACCTTCGAGTGCACCTAAGCATTGCATATCCCATCTTGCATATCATGACATGTTTTGCATCATGTTGATTGTGCATTGCACCGTGATTTATTGTGGTTCCTTGTTTGTGTTGTTGCTTTGGGTAGAGCGGGAGGCGAGTACGTGAGCGAGGAACCTGTTGAGAACATTTTCGAGGATCAGGCTTTCGACAACTCTGAGAACATTGCAGGCAAGATGATCATACCCTCGAAATCACTTCTATCTTTGCTATGCTAGTTGCTCGCTCTTTTGCTATGCCTATGCTGCGATGCCTACCACTTGCTATGTCATGCCACCCATATTGCCATGTCAGCCCTAACCATCCTTTCCTAGCAAACCGTTGATTGGCTATGTTACCGCTTTGCTCAGCCCTCTTATAGCGTTGCTAGTTGCGGTGAAGCTGAAGTTTGTTCCTTGTTGGAACATGGAGATGTTGTTCCTTTTGGAACATGTTTACTTGTTGGGGATATCACAATATATAAATATATCTGCTATGTTTAACACATCTATATACTTGGTAAAGGGTGGAAGGCTCGGCCTTATGCACAGTGATTTGTTCCCTCTTGCCACCTAGTTTCCGTCATACCGGTGCTATGTTCCTTGATTTTGCGTTCCTTACGGTTGGGTGATTTATGGGACCCCTTGACAGTTCGCTTTGAATAAGACTCGTCGGCAAGGCCCAACATTGGTTTTACCATTTGCCACCTAAGCCTTTTCCCCGGGTTTCGCGAGCGAGGGTCATCTTATTTTAAACCCCGGGCCAATGCTCCTCGAGTGTTGGTCCAAACTAGAACCACTTGCGGTGCCACCCGAGGCAACTTGGGGCATCTTCGGTTGCCGTCGTAGTGTTCATCCGGATGTGCCACGAGCGAGATATGTGCAGCTCCTATCGGGATTTGTCGGCTGTCGGGCGGCTTTCTGGTCTTGTTTTATTCTGTCGAAATGTCTTGTAGTCCGGGATTCGAGATTGATCGGGTCTTCCGGTAGAAGAATAATCCTTCGTTGACCGTGAGAGCTTATAATGGGCTAAGTTGGGACACCCTGCAGGTAATATCTTTCAAAGCCGTGCCCCATGTTATGAGGCAGATGGGAATTTGTTAATGTCGGTTGTAGAAAACCTAAAGTTGACCTCAAATAAAATACACATCAACGCGTGTGTAACCGTGATGGTCTCTTCTCGTGGTCCGGAAGTGAACACGGTGTTGGAGTTATGTCGGCGTAAGTAGTTCAGGATCACTTCTTGATCAATACTAGTTTCACGACCGTGCTTTGCTTCTCTTCTCGCTCTCTTTTGAAGTAGCCGCCATATATGCTAGTCGCTGCTGCAGCTCTACTTTACTACTCAGTCCTTCCTATAAGCTTAAATAGTCTTGATCTCGCGGTGTGAGATTGCTGAGTCCCGTGACTCACGGATACTTCAAACAGTTGCGAGGTTCCGATGAGGCGGTCAGGTGATTCCACCGAGCTCAAGTGGGAGTTCGACGAGGCGTGGTCGTTACTATGTGTCGTTTCCAGATGATCGATAGTGGTGCCCGGTTGGGACGATTCGGGATCTGTGTTAGCATTTGGGGTATCTTCTTTTATTTTGGTTCCGTAGTCGGACCTTGAGTGTACTCTGAATGATGTATGTTTAATTATGTCTTTGTGTGGCGTGGCGATTGTAAGCCAACTATGTATCTCTTTCCTTCATTATTACATGGGTTGTGTGAAGATTACCTCACTTGCGACATTGCTTTCAATGCGGTTATGCCTCTAAGTCGTGCCTCGACACGTGGGAGATATAACCGCATCGGGGCGATACAAGTTGGTATCGAGCCTTCCCGACTTAGGAGCCCCTACTTGATTGTTTCTTGGCGTTGTTGAGTCTAGAATGGAAAATGTTTTGAGTCTTAGGATTATATATATCGGAGTAGGATTCTTTTTACTCCTCGGTCCCTTCATCGCTCTGTGAGGCCTCTGACGTAGAGTTTTGACTCTTCTCTTCTCAAATTTCACTAAAATTTTTTTAGGATCACGTGGGTATCTTGGAATCGTTCGATGGTTTTGTGGCGAGAACATTGTTCTTGGTGCCTCGACATTTAGGGGTTGTGGCGGTGTCCGGGGAGTTGAGCTCCAGGTGTTGTCGTCACAATTTTATCGTTGCAGATTCGGAATACGAGTTTTACCGACATCGAAATCTCTTTTGTGCAGTTGTTGGTGAGATAACCACGATAGCCCGATCTTGTGGCGAAAAGGGAGTATTGCCATGACTTGTATAACGGATGTTTTTGAAGGTCGAGGTACCACGATTTCGAGGATTTCTTGGTTATGTGTTGACGGATGGATACAATTGGATCTAGGTATTGTTAGTTTGGGTGATATATTTTGTGTCCCTGTATCCCCAACACCAGATTGCATAACAGAAAGTTTGGGAGTTTATAGGTGGGAATTCTAGTAGCTTACGGGATATTCTTCTCAACGGATGTATGATTTGAGATTGGGGTTCAAAGTTTAGTGGTCCGCCCATTCACGGTCGATTCACGATGGTCGCGAGGCGTCTTAAAGAATCCTTGGCTATGCTGATTGGGGGCGTCTTGTTAGTCATTCGTGACGTCCGCTATCGTCGTGCCGTGTGAGCCCCACCACGAACACTTTGGCGAAATCTCTATCATGTGTTTGTTCGGCTCATTCTAGAAGCCAACCTTTTGTTTTCAGTTATGATATTGAATTGTTTCTCGACGGATGTTGTTTCCATATCTTTATCTAAGTGGCTTCTCACCTTAATGGATGTGTGATGATTAACTTTGGAATTCATTCGTTCATTCTTGTTGAATGTTTATTGTGAAGACTATATGTTGCAATTTCTATCCGTTGATTCTACTTATCTTTTGTCTATCAAAGGACTAACGGATGTCACCCTCTTGAGGATGGCTCCATGTAGCGTCGAATCCGGATCGCAATGATGGGGATCGATCGAATCCTCCACCTCCACCTCCACCTCCGCCTCCGGAAGCGTGGCAAGCTATCATGGCAGCCACCAATGCCAATGCTCGATGATTTTGCAGCTCTTGCAAGAAGCGTACTCGAGGGCAAGGCAATCAAGGCAATCAAGGCAATCAAGGTCAAGGCAACAATCAGCCACACTTTGCTACTCTCGATCGGTTCCTCGCTAATCGGCGAAGTCTTTCGGTTTACGTGTTGAGGCCACAGACGCGGCGACGATTGGTTAGTGAACATCTGCAAGCACTTTGTGTAGCAATGTCGGACACGAGGACTTTGTCAAGTTTGCATCGTTCCAACTCAAGGATCAAGCTCTGCTGAGTGGTTCCGACAATACAAAGATTCGAGAGGAGGTCGTGTCATTACAGGATGAGTTCGCCGTGATTTCGAGCTCATCACATTCGAAGAGTGTTGTGGAGAGCAAGCGTGAGGAGTTCCGCAATCTCAAGCAAGGCACCTTGTCATCTATCAATACAATATCCAGTTCGAAGCTTCGCTCGTTTTGCTAAGCAAGATGTACGATGAAAGGAGTATGATCTATCGGTTCGAGGGTGGTGCGAGAGAGGATCTGCAATTACCTCTTGTGCTGTTTGAGCAGATAAGTATGATGATTTCTACAACATGGCTCTCAAGCAAGAAGCAGCACAGCTCAAATGCGAGGCTTCTAAGAAGAGAATCAGGGATGCAGTTCAGTCCTCCTCGTCCTCTCAAGTGGCAGCCAAGCAGCGGAAGTTTTATCTGCCCCTCCTCCGTTCCGTCGGCCTTACCAAAGAAGAACTCAGGTGGCCGTGGATCTTCCCACCCACCCAACCCAAGCTATCGAGAACAAGTCTAATTCTCAAGCTCCAAGGTCAAGTGCTCCTTACCACCGTCCGCTCTCGAGGTCACTTGCAACAAGTGTCGTGCAGAAGGGTCACTATCTTGAACAAGTGCTTCAACGAGGCGTCTTCCGCCTCCTCCTCTGTGAAATCTTCCAGCAATGCGGTGGTCAAGCATAATCCCAAGTATGCCAAAGTCAATATGATGAATGCAGCTCAGCGGAGGATTCTTGAGATGTGCTAATGGGTAATCTCTCGATTAATGATATTCCTGCTAAAGTCTTATTTGATCTTTGGTGCATCGCTTTCTTTCATTTCGAGACCTTTTGTTGCCAAGCATGAATTTGTGATGAAAAGATTCCTATTCCGTTGAAGATTGTGTCCCGGGCAAACAAATGACATCTAATGTTTATGTCCCGGATGTTTCTATCAAGATGGGTGATTATAGATTTCTTTCTAAACCGGTGGTTCTTGGCGACTCGGATATTGATCTTATTCTCGGGATGGGTGGCTTTATCAAAGACAAAGCTCAGCTTGATTGTGCTGCGGGAAATTCAATTGACTCATTCTTCTAATGATGTGATCATCTATGCCTCTCGTGATGAAACTATTGGTTGTTCTCTCTCAATGAGAAGGGCGAATTGAATGCCATCTCTCGATTCGATCGTTTGTGAGTACCAAGATGTCTTTCGGAAGAGCTTCGGGTATGCCTCCTCATCGGCCAGTTGAGTTCGTTATCGATCTTGAGCCAGGCACTGAACCCGTTTGCAAGCGTCCATACAAGCTTGGACCTGATGAGCTGAGGGAATTGAAGAAGCAGCTCGATGAACAAGAGCGTCTGGGTTTGATCAGACCGAGTTCATCTCCTTGGGGTTGTGGTGTTCTTTTGTCGGAAGAAGGATGGCGCAGACCGACTTTGTGTCGATTACCGTCCATTGAATAAGAAGACAATCAAGAACAAGTATCCACTTCCCAACATCAATGAGCTTTTCGAGCAACTCAAAGGTGCTACGGTGTTCTCTAAGCTTGACCTTCGTATGGGGTATCATCAGATTCGCATTCGTGAACAAGATATTCCCAAGACAAAGACATTGAGAACAAGCTTTGGTTCTTATGAATATCTTGTCATGTCTTTCGGCCTCGTCAATGCTCCTCCAACTTTCTCTCGGATGATGAACTTCATATTCAATCCTTACACCAATGAATTCGTCTTGGTCTATCTTGATGATATCTTGGTCTTCTCCAAGAATAAGAAGGATCATGCCAAACATTTGCGATTGGTGCTAGACAAGCTCGAGAGTACCAATTCTATGCTAAGTTCTCCAAATGTGAATTCTGGCTTGATGAAGTGCTTTATCTTGGTCATATCATCTCTGCCAAGGGCATCGCTGTTGATCGAGAAGGTGTCCGCAATTGTGAATTGGGAACCTCCTCGAATGTCAAGCAGCTCATGACTTTCTTGGTCTTGCAAGCTATTGCGAAGATTCGTTGAGAACTTCTCCAAGATTGCAAAGCCTCTTTCCAACCTTCTCGAAGCAGGTGAAGTATATACGGTCTCCGAGTGTGGCGTTGCTTTCAAGACCCTCAAAGAGAAACTCGTCACAGCTCTGTTACGACTCCTCTGATGAATCCAAGCCATATGAAGTTTTCGTGATGCTTCTCTTCAAGGTCTCGGTGCTGTGTTAATGCAAGAGAAGAGAGTTGTGGCTTATACCTCTCGCCAGATTGAAGCCCAACGAGAAGAACTACCCCACTCACGATCTTGAGTTGGCGGCGAGTTGTTCATGCTTTGATTACTTGGAGACATCTCTTGTTGGGAAGGAAAGTGGACATTTTCACGATCACAAGAGTCTCAAGTACATCTTCACTCAGCCTAACCTCAACCTCGAGCAGACTCGATGGGTGAAATGATTCAAGAGTACAACCCAAGTATTGAGTATACTCGGACAAAGCCAATGTCATTGCAGACGCTTTGAGCAGAAAGCTTATCGCAACAGTCTAATCCTCAAGCCTTTTCAGCCGGATCTCTGTGAATCTTTCCATAAGCTGAATCTTCAAGTTGTTCCTCAAGGCTTTCTTGCCAACCTCATAGTCTCTCCTACTTTGGAAGATCAGATTCGTGAGGCTCAACTTCGGATACCATGGTGAAGAAAGTGAAGCGTGGTATCGACAAGGGCATTTCAAGTATAAGTGCTTCCATGTTGATGACAAAGACACTCTGTTCTTTGAGGACGGATTATGGTTCCTAAGGGTGATCTGCGAAAAGTCATTATGAGCGAGGCTCACAATTCGCTTCTATCCATTCATCTGGAAATGCGAAGATGTACCATGACCTCAAGCAGTCATATTGGTGGACTCGAATGAAGCGAGAAATTGCTCAATTCGTGAATGAGTGTGATGTCTGCAGAAGAGTGAAAGCAGAACACCAAAGACCAGCTGGTCTCCTTCAACCTCTTGCTATTCCTGAATGGAAGTTTGATCATATTGAAATGGACTTCGTGACTGGCTTTCCAAAGTCCAAGCGTGGAAATGATGCTATCTTTGTTGTCATTGACAAGCTTACTAAAGTGGCTCATTTTCTTCCTATCAAAGAATCCATCACTGCAGCTCAGTTGGCAGAGCTATACACCTCCAGGATTGTCTCTTTGCACGGCATTCCACAAGTGATATCTTCAGACCGTGGCAGCATCTTTACCTCCAAGTTCTGGGAGTCTTTTCAGAAGGCCATGGGCACCAACATTCGTTTCAGCACAGCTTTCCATCCTCAAACAAGTGGCCAAGTCGAGCGAGTTAATCAAATTCTTGAAGATATGCTCGGGGCTTGTGTCATTTCCTTCGTATGAAGTGGGAAGATTGTCTTCCTTATGCGAGTTCTCTTACAACAACAGCTTCAAGCGAGTTGGGCAAGGCCCCATTTGAAATTCTCTATGGCAGAAAGTGCCGTACTCCTCTCAATTGGTGCGAGGCGGTGAACGCCAACTTCTTGGCAATGACTTGATCCGAAGCGGAAGAAATGTGCAAGGTCATTCGTGAGAATTTCAAAGCAGCATAATCGCGCTTGCGAAGAGCTATTATGATGATAAGCACCGTGATGTGGCTTTTGAAATTGGAGACCATGTCTACCTCGCGTCTCTCAATGAAAGGTACTGCGTCAACCCGGTATCAAAGGAAGCTTGCCCCTAGATCGTGGGTCCTTTCAAGATCATTGGGAAAAGAGGCGATCTAGCCTATCAACTTGAGCTTCCTTCCAACTTTGCAAATGTGCACGATGTGTTTCACGTGTCACAGCTTCGCAAGTGCTTCAAGGCTCTGAACGCACTATCAACTTCAAGAGATTGACCTTCAAGAAGATCTCTCTTATCATGAGCACCCGTTGCTATTCTTGAAGAAACCGAGCGCAAGACTGCAACAAGTCAATCAAATTCCTGAAAGTGAAGTGGTCACACCATTCCGACCGAGAAGCTACACAGGGCGCGAGGATCACCTCCGTTCTGAATATCCGGAGTTCTTTCAGTCCTAGATCTGGGGCGAGATCCTCTTGTAGTGGTGGAGTGTTGTAACACCACGGATGTAAACTTCCCTTTTGGGCAATATATCAATTTGGCCTCATCCAATTCTTGTGGGTTCTTGTCATGCTTGGCCTCTTTGGGTTTGTTATGTTGGGTTTTCTTTTCTTTGTTTGCTCCTTTTTGCCATATTGCATTTTGTGCCTATTGTCATTTTGCATTCCCTTCTTATAATGTGATTGTGGTTTTCCTTGCTTGTCATGTGGTTGCATGTGCCATTCCTATTTGCATTACCATCTCCTCCTTCCTCTACTTCTTTCTTTTCCAAGTGCCATACATTCCCTCTTTCAATTAATGTTCATCTTCTCCTAAAATCTTGCTTGTTGCACAAAGACTCCTGCCAAAAATCTCCTCATTTAAAGTTGTTATGGTCAGGTTCAAAATGGCACAAGTTTGAAGCATTTCCAAACTTGCATTATTTTTCTACCTTTAAAATGTCCATTTCAATTTATTTAAATAGAGGAGAATTCGAGGAGTGTGGGGATATTTTCCTTTCACTCAAAATCTTTTCCTCTCTCCTGTACTTTCTTTTCTTTCCTTTTTATTTTTGTAAAAAGGAAAAGAGGAAGGAGGCAGCAGCAGCAGTGGCAGCCCAGCTAGCCCCTCTCTACCTGGGCTCCGGCCTCCCGAGCCGGCCCAACTCTCCCCAGCAGCCCCGCAGCCCAGTGAGAGGCGCGCCAGCCCGCTCACCTCTCCTTCCTGCCTTCGCGCACCCATCCCCGCGCTTACCCCCGCTTGCTTCCGCTCACGTGGCAGCGCCGGTCCCGCCTGGCAGCGTCGTCACTGTGCGTTTCACCCACCTTTCCCCCTCCTCTCGCCAGCGCCATGGGGACCCCGAGCACGGAGAGCACGAGCTCGTCCTCGTAGCCTAGCCCCCCTACTTATCCCTCTCCTCATCGGGCCGAACCCTAGGGTTCCCTCTCCTTCGCCGCCGCCGCCAGAGAGAGATCCACCAAGATCGCCGCCCTTTCGGTCTCGGCGCGATCTGGGGGCGCCACGTCGCCGGCGTGCTCTCCGGCCACCCCAACCTTCTGCACCGTGTCTATCTTCGTCCTCGTCGTCGACTACGTCCACGACGTCGTCTACGGGGGCCCGGATCGCCAAGTCCGACGACGCCCTGTACCTGTATTCCTCTCGGTCAGGTTCCCGGCGAAACTTCAGAGCTCGATCTCGTCGCCGTCAGCCCGTCTCCGTCGCCGATTCTTTGTCCTAGGGTAAGGAGGTATACCCCCCATCCTCCCTGCTCCTTCTTGTCGTAGCTAGTTCCCCCGTAGAGTAGGCGCCGGCCCGTGCCTTTGTCGCGCTCACCATGCTCCGGCGTGCTCCGGCGTGTTCATAGATGTGGGGTTCAGAGTCGTTTTGGCGCGCGTGTATGCCGCTAGCCCCGCTCGGGTTTGCCCTTTCTGTAGTCCGTGGAGTTCCCCTCGTGCGTGCCCTCGTGTCCAAGGATCAGGCCACCGTAGGCGCAGTTGCCTCGCCGGCATCGTCGGCGTCCCGTTTCTGTTTTGGGTCCGGCCTGTTAGTTGGGTCAAGTGCGCTAGCGTCCTGGATCCTACCAGATCCCCTTCCTTAGCCGAGCTGGTTGACCCCCGCTCTCTCACCGCGGCGACCTGGGTTCGAACCCCAGGCGCGCCACTCCCCCCTTTTGTTTTTCTGTATTCGTTTTCTCAGGTGCGCCTCCTCTGCAGCAGTAGTAGTAGAGGGCCCGAGCCTTTCCTCTGTCAGTCGCCGCCGCATAGCCCAGTGGTAGCAGGTGCGGGGTTCCACCGGGGAGACCCGGGTTCGAATCCCCCCCTGGGGCTGTTTTCTCCCCCCTTTTTATTTCCATTTAGCCTCTGACTGTATGATGTTGGGGCAACCTGTCGCCCCCAGCGCCTTCCCCTTGTGCATATTTTTTCTGTTTCCCACGTTTCCTTTTCCATCTTTGTCTCATTTCTGTTTTAGGCAAGTCCAAATCTGGACATTTCCAAATCTGAAATTGCCAATTCTGTCAACTTCCTTTTAGGCAGGTTTTAACTTATTGTTTTGTGATGATTTTTCTCTGCAACCCTAACATATTATATATGTTTTGGGGTGAAAATCCCCCAACTCAGTGGTGGCATTAGTTTTTGCATTTGAGCAAGTTTGTGATCATGTCTTGTTGCATCATGGTTATGTGTTGTCTTTCATGGGCATATTTAATTGTATCTTGCTATGAGGTAGATTGCACACATGCATGGCTTTGTTCATCATTTGTTATCGTAGGTTTCTCACCATTCTTGTTTTGCCGTCATATCCAATCCGTGCATCCGTTTCCGGTGATCTCTATATCGATTTCTAACGAAATCATCTCATCTTTCCGATGGCATGCTTGGTTTGCCAAGATGATGCCTAGTCTTTCATTTACCTTCGGAGTGCACCTAAGCATTGCATATCCCATCTTGCATATCATGACATGTTTTGCATCATGTTGATTGTGCATTGCACCGTGATTTATTGTGGTTCCTTGTTTGTGTTGTTGCTTTGGGTAGAGCCGGAGGCGAGTACGTGAGCGAGGAACCTGTTGAGAACATTTTCGAGGATCAGGCTTTCGACAACTCTGAGAACATTGCAGGCAAGATGATCATACCCTCGAAATCACTTCTATCTTTGCTATGCTAGTTGCTCGCTCTTTTGCTATGCCTATGCTGCGATGCCTACCACTTGCTATGTCATGCCACCCATGTTGCCATGTCAGCCCTAACCATCCTTTCCTAGCAAACCGTTGATTGGCTATGTTACCGCTTTGCTCAGCCCTCTTATAGCGTTGCTAGTTGCAGGTGAAGCTGAAGTTTGTTCCTTGTTGGAACATGGAGATGTTGTTCCTTTTTGGAACATGTTTGCTTGTTGGGGATATCACAATATATAAATATATCTGCTATATTTAACACATCTATATACTTGGTAAAGGGTGGAAGGCTCGGCCTTATGCAGTGATTTGTTCCTCTTGCCACCCTAGTTTCCGTCATACGGTGCTATGTTCCTTGATTTTGCGTTCCTTACGGTTGGGTGATTTATGGGACCCCCTTGACAGTTCGCTTTGAATAAGACTCGTCCAAAGCAAGGCCCAACATTGGTTTTACCATTTGCCACCTAAGCCTTTTCCCCGGGTTTTCGCGAGCCCGAGGGTCATCTTATTTTAAACCCGGGCCAATGCTCCTCGAGTGTTGGTCCAAACTAGAGCCACTTGCGGTGCCACCCGAGGCAACTTGGGGCATCTTCGGTTGCCGTGACGTAGTGTTCATCCGGATGTGCCACGAGAGCGAGATATGTGCAGCTCCTATCGGGATTTGTCGGCACAATCGGGCGGCTTTGCTGGTCTTGTTTTATTGCTGTCAAAATGTCTTGTAGTCCGGGATTCCGAGATTGATCGGGTCTTCCGGTAGAAGAATAATCCTTCGTTGACCGTGAGAGCTTATAATGGGCTAAGTTGGGACACCCTGCAGGTAATATCTTTCAAAGCCGTGCCCTTGGTTATGAGGCAGATGGGAATTTGTTAATGTCGGTTGTAGAAAACCTAAAGTTGACCTCAAATAAAATACACATCAACCGCTTGTGTAACCGTGATGGTCTCTTCTCGTGAGTCCGGAAGTGAACACGGTGTTGGAGTTATGTCGGCGTAAGTAGTTCAGGATCACTTCTTGATCAATACTAGTTTCACGACCGTGCTTTGCTTCTCTTCTCGCTCTCTTTTGCGAAGTAGCCACCATATATGCTAGTCGCTTGCTGCAGCTCTACTTTACTACTCAGTCCTTCCTATAAGCTTAAATAGTCTTGATCTCGCTGGTGTGAGATTGCTGAGTCCCGTGACTCACGAGATACTTCAAACACAGTTGCGAGGTTCCGATGAGGCGGTGCAGGTGATTCCACCGAGCTCAAGTGGGAGTTCGACGAGGAACTTGGTCGTTACTATGTGTCGTTTCAGATGATCGAGAGTGGTGCCCAGTTGGGACGATTCGGGATCTGTGTTAGCATTTGGGGTATCTTCTTTTATTTTGGTTCCGTAGTCGGACCTTGAGTGTACTCTGAATGATGTATGTTTAATTATGTCTTGTGTGGCGTGGCGATTGTAAGCCAACTATGTATCTCTTTCCCTTCATTATTACATGGGTTGTGTGAAGATTACCTCACTTGCGACATTGCTTTCAATGCGGTTATGCCTCTAAGTCGTGCCTCGACACGTGGGAGATATAGCCGCATCGGGGGCGTTACAGAGTTCATGAGATGAACTTAATTATCCTGAACATAGTCAAAAGACCTTTTGCAAATTATGTCGTAAGCTCGCGCTTTAGTTCCACTGTTTAGATATGTTCCTAGAGAAAATATAGTTGAAAGTTGTGATGGCGATTATGCGGACAGAGATAGCTTATGTCCTTAATGCACCGCTTCGATTGTGCTGAACCCCAAGCGTCGTTTGTGGATGTTGCGAACATCGGACATACACGTTTTGATAACTACGTGATAGTTCAGTTAAAAGTTGAGGCACCAAAGACGTTTTCGAAACGTCGCGGAACATATGAGATGTTTCGAGGGCTGAAATTAGGTTTTCAGGCTCGTGCCACGTCAAGAGGTATGAGACCTCCGACGATTTTCTTAGCCTACAAACTAAGGGAGAAAAGCTCAATCGTTGAGCTTGTGCTCAGATTGTCTGAGTACAACAATCACTTGAATCGAGTGGGAGTTGATCTTCCAGTGGAGATAGTGATGTTTCTTCAAAAGTCATTGCCACCAAGCTGCTAGAGCTTCGTGATGAACTATAACATATCAAGGATAGAGATGATGATCCTTGAGGTATTCGCGTTGTTTGACATCGCGAAAGTAGAAATCAAGAAGGAGCATCAATTGTTGATGGTTGGTGAAACCACTAGTTTCAATAAGGGCAAGGGCAAGAAGGATACTTCATGAAGCGGCAAATCAGCTGCTGCTCGTTGAAGAAACCCAAGGTTGAACCCAAACCGAGACTAAGTGCTTACGTAATAAGGGAACAGCCCTTTGGAGCAGAATTACCCTAGATACTTGGTAGATGAGAAGGCTGGCAAGGTCGATAGAAGTATATTTGATATACATTATGTTAATGTGTACTTTACTAGTACTCCTAGTAGCACCAGGGTATTAGATACGGTTCGGTTGCTAAGTGTTAGTAACTCGAAATAAAAGCTACGGAATAAGCGGAGACTAGATAAAGGTGAGCCGACGATATGTGTTGGAAGTATTTCCAAGGTTGATGTGATCAAGCATCGCACGCTCCCTCTACCATCGAGATTGGAGTTAAGCCTAAAATTGTTATTTGGTGTTTGCGTTGAGCATAGGCATGATTGGATTATGTCTATCGCAATACGGTTATTCATTTAAGGAGAATAATGGTTACTCTATTTATTTGAATAATACCTTCGATGGTCTTGCACCTAAACGAATGGTTTATTGAATCTCAATCGTAGTGATACACATTTTCATGCCAAAGGTATAAGATAGTAATGATAGTACCACTTACTTGTGGCACTGCCATGTAAGTCATAATGGTATAAAACGCATGAAAAGGCTCCATGTTGATGGATCTTTGGACTCACTCCTTTTTGAAAAGTTTGAGACATGCAAACCATGTCTATTGGTGTATACGCATGAAGAAACTCCATGCAGATGGATCGTTTAGACTCACTTGATTTTGAATCACTTGAGATATGCAAATCATACCACATGGACAAGATGGTGAAAAGCCTCGGTTTGAGAAGATGGAACTAGATAGCAACTTGTTGGAAGTAACACATTTTGATGTGTGCAGTCCAATAAGTCTTTGAGGCATCTGATGAATATCGTTATGTTCTTACTTCACGGATGATTCGAGTAGATGTTGAGTATATTTACTTGATGAAACACAAGTCTGAATTATTGAATGGTTCAAGTAATTTTAGAGTGAAGTTTAAAATCTTCGTGACAAGAGGATAGAATGTCTATGATATGATCATAGAGATGAATATCTGAGTTCTGAGTTTTGGCACACTATTAAGACATTGTGCAAATTGTTTCACAATTAATACGCTGGAACACCATAGTGTGATGGTGTGTCCGAACATCATAGTTGCACCTTATTGGATATGGTGCGTACCATGATGTCTCTTATCAATTTCCACTATCGTTCATGGGTTAGGCATTAGAGACAACCGCACTCACTTTAATGGGGCACCACGTAATTCCGTTGAGGCGACACCGTTTGGAGAAACCTAAGTTGTCGTTTCTTAAAAGTTTGGGGCTATGCGCTTATGTGAAAAAGTTTCAGGTTGATAAGCTCGAACCCAAAGCGGATAAAATGCATCTTCATAGGACACCCAAAACAGTTGGGTGTACCTCCTAATTCAGATCCGGAAGCAATAGGGATTGTTTCTTGAAACGGGTCCTTTCTCGAGGAAAAGTTTCTCTCGAAAGGATTGAGTGGGAGGATGGTGAAGACTTGATGAGGTTATTGAACCGTCACTTCAACTAGTGTGTAGCAGGACACGGGAAGTTGTTCCCATGGCACCTACACCAATTGAAGTAGAAGCTTATGATAGTGATCATGAAGTTTGGATCAAGTCACTAACGTACCTCGTGGGGTGACAAGGATGCATACTACTTGAGTGGTATGCAATCCTGTCTTGAAGGTCATGTTGCTAGACAACAATGAACCTACGAGCTATGGAGAAACAATGGTGGGCCCAAATTCCGACAAATGGTTAGAAGCCATGAAATCCGAGATAGGATCCATGTATCAGAACAAAGCATGGACTTTGGTGGACTTGCCCGATGATCGGCAAGCCATTGAGATGAATGGATCTTTAAGAAGAAGACGGGCGTGGACAGGTAATATCACCGTCTATGAAGCTCGACTTGTGGCGAAGAGTTTTTCAAAAGTTCAAGGAGTTGACTACGATGAGATTTTCTCATCCGTAGCGATGCTTAAGTCCGTCGGAATCATGTTAGCATAAGCTGCATTTATGAAATCTGGCAGATGGATGTCAAAATGAGTTTCCTTACCAGTTTTCGTAAGGAAAGGTTGTATGTGATACAATCGAAAAGTTTTGTCGATCCTAAGGATGCTAAAAGGTATCTGGCTCCAGCGATCCTTTCTAAGGACTGGAGTAAGCATCTCGGAGTTGGAATGTGTGCTTTGATGAGATGATCAAAGATTTTGGGTGTATACAAAGTTTATGAGAAACTTGTATTTCCAAAGAAGTGAGTGGGAGCACTATAGAATTTTTGATGAGTATATGTTGTTGACATATTGTTGATCAGAAATGATGTAGAATTTCTGGAAAGCATATAGGGTTATTTGAAAAGTGTTTTTCAAGTGAAAACCTGTATTAAGCTACTTGAACATTGAGCATCAAGATCTATGGGGATAGATCAAAACCGCTTAATGGTACTTTCAAATGAGCACATACCTTGACATAATCTTGAAAGCGTTCGAGATGGATCAGTCAAAGAAGGAGTTCTTGCCTGAGTTGTAAGGTATGGAATTAAGAGTTAAAAGCTCGACCACGGCAGAAAAGAGAGAAAGGACGAAGGTCATCCCCTATGCTTCAGACATAGGCTCTATAGTATGCTATGTTGTGTACCGCTTGGAAGTGTGCCTTGCCATGAGTCACTCAAGGGTACAAGAATGATCCAGAATGGATCATTGGACAGCGATCAAAATTGTCCTTGGAGTAAATAAGGACATGTTTTTCTCGATTATGGAGGTGATAAAGAGTTCGGCATAAAGGGTTACGTTGATGCAAGCTTTAACACCTATCCGAGTGACTCTGAGTAGCAAACCGGATACGTATAGTGGAGCAACCATTTGGAATAGATCCAAGTGGAGCGTGGAAGCAGCATTTACAATATGACATAGAGAATTGCAAAGCACACACGGATCTGAAAGGTTCAGACCCGTTGACTAAAACCCGTTGACTAAAACCTCTCTCACAAGCAAAACATGATCAAACCTCAGAACTCATTGAGTCTAAATCACATGATGATGTGAACTAGTTTACAGACACTAGTAAACTCTTTGGGTGTTGGTCACATGGCGATGTGACCTATCAGTGTTGATCACATGGCGATGTGAACTAGATTATTGACTCTAGTGCAAGTGGGAGACTGTTGGAAATATGCCCTAGAGGCAATAATAAATTAGTTATTATTATTATATTTCCTTGTTCATGATAATCGTTTATTATCCATGCTATAATTGTATTGATAGGAAACTCAAATGCATGTGTGGATACATAGACAACACCTTGTCCCTAGCAAGCCTCTATTGGCTAGTTCGTTGATCAATAGATGGTTACGGTTTCCTAACCATGGACATTGGATGTCATTGATAACGGGATCACATCATTAGTAGAATGATGTGATGGACAAGACCCAATCCTAAGCCTAGCACAAAGATCGTAGTTCGTATGCTAAAGCTTTTCTAATGTCAAGTATCATTTCCTTAGACCATGAGATTGTGCAACTCCGGATACCGTAGGAATGCTTTGGGTGTACCAAACGTCACAATGTTCTTGGGTGGCTATAAAGGTGCATTACGGTATCTCCGAAAGTGTGTGTTGGGTTGGTACGAATCGAGGCTGGATTTGTCACTCCGTGTAAGCGGAGAGGTATCTCTGGGCCCACTCGGTAGGACATCATCATAATGTGCACAATGTGACCAAGGGGTTGGTCACGGATGATGTGTTACGGAAGAGTAAAGAGACTTGCGGTAACGAGATTGAACAAGGTATCGGGATACCGACGATCGAATCTCGGGCAAGTACAATACCGCTAGACAAAGGGAATTGTATACGGGATCGATTGAGTCCTTGACATCGTGGTTCATCCGATGAGATCATCGTGGAACATGTGGGAGCCAACATGGGTATCCAGATCCGCTGTTGGTTATTGACGGGAGAACGTCTCGGTCATGTTCGCATGATTCCCGAACCCGTAGGGTCTACACATAAGGTTCGATGACGCTAGGGTTATAAAGGAAGTTTGTATGTGGTTGCGAATGTTGTTCGAGTCCCGGATGAGATCCTGGGACGTCACGAGGAGTTCGGAATGGTCCGGAGGTAAAGATTTATATATGGGAAGTCCTGTTTTGGTCACGAGAAAAGTTTCGGCGATATCGGTAATGTCTGGGACCACGGGAGGTCCTGGGTCCACCAAGTGGGGCCACCTTCCCCGAGAAGGTTGCGTGGGCCAAGTGTGGAGGGAACCAGCCCCAAGGGGCTGGTGCGCCCACAAGGCCCAAGCGCAAGGGAAGTGGGAGGGCAAACCCTAAAGCGAGATGGGCCTAAGGCCCATCTAGTGGCGCCTCCTCTCCCTCCCTCTTGGCCGCCCCTTGAACCCATCTAGGGCTGCCGCCCCTCTGGGGTGGGAACCTGGGGGCGCACCTACACCCCTTCCCTATATATATGAAGCCTAGGGGCTGCCCATAACACGCGATTTGATCTCCCTCTTGGTGCAGCCTGCCTCTCCTCTTCCTCCTCTCCCTTGGTGCTTGGCGAAGCCTGCGGGATGCCACGCTCCTCCATCACCACCATGCCGTTGTGCTGCTGCTGGATGGAGTCTTCCTCAACCTCTCCCTCTCTCCTTGCTGGATCAAGGCGTGGGAGGCGCCACCGGCTGTACGTGTGTTGAACGCGGAGGTGCCGTCCGTTCGGCACTAGGATCTCCGGTGATTTGGATCACGGCAATCGACTCCTTCAACCCCGTTCTCTTGAGCGCTTCGCTTAGCGATCTACAAGGGTATGTAGATGCACTCTCCTTCCCCTCGTTGCTGGTTTCTCCATAGATAGATCTTGGTGACACGTAGGAAAATTTTGAATTTCTGCTACGTTACCCAACATACTACATATGTTGTCTGTACTCCACTAGTACTATTGGACAGGGAGCTTAAAAAAGTTACTACTGTACTGGCTATACGTGGCGAAATCTTAGTAGGTAAGAACATTCATGTGGTTAAAAACAAATTGGAAACCATCTCTGTTTGAATACGGATCTAGGAGTACGTATGAATCTAACAATATTGATTGGGCGTTGTTGAATGTTGATACTTTTTTCTGTAAGTTTGATCAAAGTAGAGATACTTTGACTACACATAAATTTTATATGTAAACTAGAAAGGATTGGAGGGAGTATATTGTCTGTTCAAAAGCAAAACGAACATTGAATACCCTTTATATATGATTTGCGGATGCTATGATCACCGGTTCAAAATTCTGAATCCGCCTTAGGTATCACACATGAACCCACTCGTTCTCTCTCGTTTTCATCTCGGGAGTCCGGAGATCAATTGAAAGAGGACTAGGGTGGGTACAATACATTTGTTTCGCTTATGAAAGTACAATATACTCCCTCTGATACCCATAGACTCCCCCCCCCCCTGCGGGTCATTTCTATCATAGAAATAGACCAAAACCTTTATCTCCTTGCACGACACGCAATTGATCTCTCAACATCAATCGATAACGTCAAGATGTGCCGAGGCATGAACCGAATGAGATGTCAAAACTAAGACAGGAAGCGACAAGCAGTGGAGGAAAAGTGAAACTTTAAACAAACCATTTGTTTGTATGCATGTCGGACAAATTACAACATTTGAAATACAAGCATGGTCTAGGCCCACATGCGAATGATACTCGGCGGAATGTTCAAATGAGGCATGCGAGAGGATGAAGTCGATCGGAGGGCGGCATGATCAATGGACAAGAGGGTTGGAGAGGAATGAGAAATAAGCAACGCCACATGATTATACTTGAACGGCTCAAATAAACAATAAGTTGTCTCGTTTTCCCTTCCGTCTTGGTCCCAGAGTAAGATACTCCCTCTTTTTTTATTTACTCTGCATATTAGGTTTGACTGAACTCAAACTTCATAAAATTTGACCAAATTTATAGAAACTAGCAAGATGCACGTGCGTTGCACGAAACATCAAGATCTTGTGGGAGAAAAGGATGAACGAGAGAATTCCTTATGTGCAAATGTGGAGAGGAGTGCGGGTAAATTGTCATAGTTTCCTTCCTATCCGTTAGATATAGATCGGATGGCCTATATTGCAGGATGGCGGGCACACCATCATCACCAACTTTGCTTTTTATCTAAACTCTTATAAAAAACAGAGTAGCTGATGATGGTGTGCCTGCCATCCTGCAATATAGGCCCTCCGATTTATATCTGACGGATAGGAAGGAAACTATGGCAATTTTGCAAAAAGGTACCCACACCTCTCCACATTTGCAAATAAGGCCTTCCCTCGTTCATCCTTTTCTCTCACAAGATAAACTATTCATACAAAGGCATCTTGATGTTACGTGCAACGCATGTGCATCTTGCTAGTAACAGTAGAAATATGAACATTTAAAATTGTAAGTGCATCTAGTGCCCCTTAGTGATTTTAGTGTATTGAAGACTTATATGTTAATGGACTAATGCATTTGTGAGTGTACATAGGTCTATAAGTCTATGAGGAGTTTGATATTTATAGAGAAAGTTGACCCCTAAAAATGAATGTCTTCAACTGAAGACTTTGGCCTTCTTAAGACTTTGAAAGTGAAGAAATTGATGTGACCGTGAAGACTTCATATTCATGCAAGAATATGAAGCGTGAATACTTTTGTTTTCTTAGTTTCATTTTCTCTTTCTTGAGTCATAAGAAACACCATACTGTTAAAGGGGGTCGAGGTAAAACTAAGGACAAGTTTGATGCTCATCTCAAAATCCTACACCTACCAATCCTTTGGAGTGAAGCATTTGGAAATCTCATACAGTTCAGTCAATTTCTTCAGTGACAGGGACGCAGATCTTCTAGTCTTTGAGGAATTTGTTCTGACTGAGGAGTTAGGAATTCTCCAGTGCAGATTGCCTACAAGTGAGGAACATGATAGCCCTGAGGAATTTGACACTACAAAAAAAAGACACATCCGTGACATTTTGGGCCGAACGAATTTTTTTGTCATACATATGACACTTCTATGACGATAATTGTGACAAAACCCGGTATCATCATAGATGTGGCGGGCTCCTACTTCTATGACAAAAAATCATGACAGAAAATGGGCTTTTCATCCAGGGCGGGCTGGAGACGAAGTTGCATGACATTCTTTGGGCCGTCCATGACGGAAGAAACCGTGGTAGAAGCAAGGGGGAGGAAAATTTCAAGGAGTTCCCGGTTACGGTGGCAGGTCGGGGGCCGAGCGATGCACGTTTCTCTCGTACACGACGCTGCAGCGTGTGTGCGGCGTTGGCTCTAATCGAACCCGAAGCGGCGTTGGGCTCTAATCGAACCCGAGCGATTACCTGCAGCTACGCATTCATGGACCCGGCGATCGATCGATGGCTGTTAATCGAACCCGATAGAGCGATTCGCCGCTCGCTGCTAAATGAAGCCGATCGATGCTGCCTCATGGATGAGCGAGGTGGCGTTATGGGCGGTTTGGATGAGCGATGGCGGTGGCGTTGCCTCTGGATGAACAGGACCCGTGGTGTGGTGGAGGCTGGATGAGCATGAGCGGTGGAGGGTCTTTGAGGAGTCTCAGATTAGGGGGTGTCCGGATGGCGGACTATAACCTTTGGCGGACTCTGGACTATGAAGATACAAGATTGAAGACTTCGTCCCGCGCGGATGGGACTTTCCTTGGCGTGGAAGGCAAGCAGCGATCGGATATGTAGATCTCCTCCCATTGTAACCGACTCTGTGTAACCCTAGCCCTCTCCGGTGTCTATATAAACCGGAGGGTTTTAGTCTGTAGGATGAACAACAATCATACCATAGGCTAGCTTCTAGGGTTTAGCCTCTGTGATCTTGTGGTAGATCTACTCTTGTACTACCCATATCATCAATATTAATCAAGCAGGAGTAGGGTTTTACCTCCATCGAGAGGGCCCGAACCTGGGTAAAAACATCGTGTCCCTTGTCTCATGTTACCATCCGCCTAGACGCACAGTTCGGGACCCCTACCCGAGATCCGCCGGTTTGACACCGACATTGGTGCTTTCATTGAGAGTTCCTCGTGTCGTCATCTTTAGGCCCGATGGCTCCTCCAATCATCAACAACAATGCGGTCCGCGTGAGACTTTTCTCCCGGACAGATCTTCAGTATTCGGTAGCTTTGCTGCGGGCAATTAAGCAGCCATCTGGAGCAGATCGAAGCTATGCCCCGCCGTCAGTCAGATTTGAAGTTTGAACTACGGTGGCGTCGCGGAGACTTGATCTTGACGGGTTCGAGCCTGACGAGCACGCGCCAAGCCGCATCACGATGGGCATGATCTAGCTCTGCCGCGAACAATGCCCGAGGCCGCACCCGTGTCCGCTCCGACCCTTACTTGAGCCGATCGCATAATCGAGGACGAGTGGCTGGACACCACCTTGGGGCTGCAATCTTCTGACGATCGAGCGAACACCAGCCTTGTCCTCTGCGGCTTCGTGACTCAAGGTGCGGACTCCTCTCCGGACTCCGGACCTTCCGCCCCTACCGATCGAATCCGATTAGGCGCCGATCATGGAGTTCGCCACGCGGACATCTTTCAAAGACTCGCTCTTGGCGACATTCTGAATTCACTAAAGTCTCTCTCTTTATCGGGAGAGCCTGGCGGACTATGGTCAGCAGTGTTGGGATGCGGATGACGAAGAAATTCAAAGCCCACCCACCACCCACCGTAGCCTTGCCGATGATTTAACCGACATGCTCGACTTCGACTCAAGACATCGGCAAGTATGGACGACGAGTTAGGAGGCGAACAGGAACCAGTGCCTATAGGGCACTGGACAACCACCTCATCTCACGATGTATACATGGTGGACACACCTAAAAGAAACAATGACGACGAACAAAGGGACGCAACGAGGGATCGTTCCTTCGAAAAGCAGCCAAAGCGGCGGCGTAAGCGCCGCTCTAAACCCCACCTCGACAGAGACAGCAACCATCTGAGACTCCAGCCACAGGCAGGGGCGAACCGGCGGACGCATTTAACATGCCATCGAGAAACCGTCCGAATAGGGCAACTTGGATAAACAAACCGAACAGCCCGTCCCCGGCGAAGATAACAATCCGGACAACCTCACACCGGACAAGTTGCTGGAGCAGAAGAACCTCCACAAAAGGCTCGTCGCCACTGCGCATAGCCTGAAAAAGCAGAAGAGGAAGCTCAAAACAGCGGAAGATGCGCTCAGAATTAGATGGAGCAAAGTACTCAACACCGCAGACAAATACGGCGACAGTCGCCACACGAAGAGCTATCCGAAGCGAAAATTACTGCCGGAATTTTACGAAGAGGCCTTAGAGCCCCCGCAATCAAAAAATAAGGAAGCCACCTAGTCGGATAAACAACCCCATGGCCAACATAGAGCGGCAAACGGCGCCGCACACAAGCCGGCACGCGATCCGCACAAGGATTCACATCAAAAAGATGGCCCAGCCAGATCTATCTACGGGCCAAGAAAGCAAGCTTTAGTAAGCAATGCAACGCAACAAGTATCCGAACATCGCGGCACACCCAAATATAGGGCTGCCGCACACCCCCTATGTTTCACCGATGAGGAGCTGGACCATGAATTTCCAGCGGGATTCAAGCCCGTAAACATAGAGGCGTACGACGGAACAACAGACCCTGGAGTCTGGATTGAGGATTATATCCTCCACATACACATGGCTAGAGGAGATGACCTCCATGCCGTAAAAATACTTACCCCTCAAGCTCAGGCATTGTCTTAAAAGCCTTCCCGAAAACACCATTTGAAGTTGGGAAGAGCTTAAGGATGCTTTTTGGGCAAATTTTCAAGGGACCTATGTCCGACCTCCGGATCTGAGACGATTTAAGTCATATAACTCAACAACCGGAGAGTCAGCCCGAAACTCTGGAACAGATTTCTTACTAAAAGAACCAGATAGTCATTGTCCGGACGCGAAGCCTTAGCAGCTTTCAAAACACGATTATGCGAGATGAATGGCTCGCCTGACACCTCGCCAAGAAAAGCCAAGAACAATGGCCGCATTAACAAGCCTCATGACCCGCTTTTACGCAGGAGAGGATAGCTGGTTGGCAAGATGCGATACCAGCGACCCAAGTACATCGAAGTTAGGGATGGAAGCGGAAACCATGACGCATCAAGGACCAGCGCGGACCAAGGAAACAGCCGAAGAGCACGACGATCAACGCCGGATTCAAAAGCTCTCGGCAAAATCAGAAAAAGTTGCCCCTCAAGGATAACAGGGACGAGCTATCTAACCTAAACAAAATCTTGGACAAGACATGCCAAATCCATTGTACTCCCGGGAAGCCTGCAAACCATACCCACAAAGATTGTTGGGTCTTCAAGCAATCCGGCAAACTCAACGCCGAAAACAAGGGGCTCGACACACCAAGCGAGGACGATGACGAACCCCACAAGCAGAGCACTGGAATACAAAAGAATTTCCCACAAGAAGTCAAAACAGTAATCTCATTCACGTGACAAAAGGGAAAAACAGAGTGGCGCCTATAGAGATCGTGCCATACGGCCTATCGAGAGGAGTCCGCCTTTGGTTGTTAAAACCAATCACCTTCGACCATCAGGTTTACTCTAGAAGTATCCGGAACGTAGGCTGGACTGCCTTGATATTAGATCCGATAATTAACGGACTCCACTTTACACAAGTCCTAATGGACGGCAGCAGTGATCTAAACCTGCTATATCAGGACACAATCCGCAAAATGGGGATTGGCCCAACAAAAATTCGCCATAGCAACACTTCCTTTCAAGGGGTAATGCCAGGCCCAGATGCCCATTGTACGGGTTCTCTCCTACTAGATGTTATGTTCGGCTCCCCCGACAACTTCCGCCGTGAAAAGCTAACCTTCCACATCGCCCCATTTACATGTAGGTATCAAGCACTACTGGGACGCGAAGCTTTCGCCCGCTTTAACGCAATACCGCATTATGCATCTCTTGCGCTTAAAATGCCCGGTCCGCGAGTCATCATCTCATTAAAGGGAAACATCGAGTGTTCCTCGAGCACGGAAGACTGTGCGGCTGCCTTGACAGCCACACACTAAACCGGCTTCACTAATCAAAGCACCTAAGCAGGTCGTTCAGACCCCGAACATGGCTGTTGGGGAACGTTGCAGAAAATTAAAATTTTCCTACGGTTTCACCAAGATCCATCTATGAGTTCATCTAAGCAACGAGTCATGGGAGAGAGATTGCATCTACATACCACTTGTAGATCGCGTGCGGAAGCGTTCACTAGAACGTGGATGACGGAGTCGTACTCGCCGTGATCCAAATCACCGATGACCGAGTGCCGAACGGACAGCACCTCCGCGTTCAACACACGTACGGAGCGGATGATGTCTCCTCCTTCTTGATCCAGCAAGGGGGAAGGAGAGGTTGAGGAAGATGGCTCCAGCAGCAGCACGACGGCGTGGCGTTGGTGGAGAAGCAGCACTCCGGCAGGGCTTCGCCAAGCACGTGATGGAGGAGGAGAGGTGTAGCAGGGGAGAGGGAGGCGCCAAGATGCAAGGGTGCGGCTGCCCCCTCCCTCCCCCCCTTTATATAGGCCCCCTGGGGGGAGCGCCGGTCCTTTGAGATCTGATCTCCCAAGGGGAGCGGCGGCCAAGGGGGGATGCTTGCCCCCCCAAGGCAAGTGGGGCGCCCCCCACCCTAGGGTTTCCAACCCTAGGCGCAGGGGGGCCCAAGTGGGGGGCGAACCAGCCCACCAGGAGCTGGTTCCCTCCCACTTCAGCCCACGGGGCCCTCCGGTATAGGTGGCCCCACCCGATGGACCCTCGGGACTCTTCCGGTGGTCCCGGTACAATACCGGTAACCCCCAAAATTCTACCGATGGCCGAAATAGCACTTCATATATATAATTCTTTACCTCCGGACCATTCCGGAACTCCTCGTGACGTCCGGGATCTCATCCGGGACTCCGAACAACATTTGGTTTGCTGCATACTCATATTCATACAACCCTAAGCGTCACCGAACCTTAAGTGTGTAGACCCTACGGGTTCGGAGACATGCGAACATGACCGAGAGCGGCTCTCCGGTCAATAACCAACAGCGGGATCTGGATACCCATGTTGGCTCCTACATACTCCTTGATGATCTCATCGGATGAACCACGATGTCGAGGATTCAATTAATCCGTATTCAATTCCCTTTGTCAATCGATGCGTTACTTGCGATACTCGATCGTCGGTATCCCAATACCTCGTTCAGTCTCGTTATCGCAAGTCACTTTACTGCATCAGTAATGCATGATCCTGTAACCAATCACTTGGTCACTTTGAGCTCATTATGATGATGCATTACCGAGTGGGCCCAGAGATACCTCTCCGTCATACGGAGTGACAAATCCCAGTCTCGATCCGTGTCAACCCAACAGACACTTTTGGAGATACCTGTAGTGCACCTTTATAGTCACCCAGTTATGTTGTGACGTTTGGTCCACCCAAAACACTCTTACGGTATCCGGGAGTTACACGATCTCATGGTCTAAGGAAGAGATACTTAACATTGCAAAAGCTCAAGCAAAACAAATTACACGATCTTGTGCTATGCTTAGGATTGGGTCTTGTCCATCACATCATTCTCCTAATGATGTGATCCCGTTATCAATGACATCCAATGTCCATAGTCAGGAAACCATGACTATCTATTGATCAACAAGCTAGTCAACTAGAGGCTCACTAGGGACATATTGTGGTCTATGTATTCACACGTGTATTACGATTTCCGGATAATACAATTATAGCATGAATAAAAGATAATTATCACGAACAAGGAAATATAATAATAATCCTTTTATTATTGCCTCTATGGCATATTTCCAACAGTCTCCCACTTGAACTAGAGTCAATAATCTAGTTACATTGTGATGAACCGAACACCCATAGAGTTCTGGTGTTGATCATGTTTTGCTCGCGGAAGAGGTTTAGTCAACGGATCTGCGACATTCAGATCCGTATGCACTTTGCAAATTTCTATGTCTCCATCTTGAACATTTTCACGGATGGAGTTGAAGCGACGCTTGATGTGCCTGGTCTTCTTGTGAAACCTGGGCTCCTTGGCAAGTGCAATAGCTCAAGTGTTGTCACAGAAGAGTTTGATTGGCCCCGACGCATTGGGTATAACTCCTAGGTCGGTGATGAACTCCTTCACCCAAATTGCTGCATGCGCTGCCTCCGAGGCTGCCATGTACTCCGCTTCACACGTAGATCACGCCACGACGCTTTGCTTGCAGCTGCACCAGCCTTCTTGCTCCACCATTCAACATATACATTATCCGGTTTGTGACTTAGAGTCATCCAGATCTGTGTCGAAGCTAAGCGTCGGCGTAACCCTTCTGATTTGAGCTCTTCGTCACCTCCATAAACGAGAAACATGTCCTTTGTCCTTTTCAGGTACTTCAGGATATTCTTGACCGCTGTCCAGTGTTCCTTGCCGGGATTACTTTGGTACCTTCCTACCAAACTTACGGCAAGGTTTACATTAGGTCTGGTACACAACATGGCATACATAATAGATGCTATGGCTAAGGCATAGGGGATGACGCTCATCTCTTCTTTATCTTTTGCCGTGGTCGGGCATTGAGCCGAGCTCAATCTCACACCTTGCAGTACAGGCAAGAACCCTTTCTTGGATTGATCCATTTTGAATTTCTTCAAAATCTTATAAAGGATTGTGCTTTGTGAAAGACCTATGAGGCGTCTCGATCTATCCCTATAGATCTTGATGCCTAATATGTAAGCAGCTTCTCCAAGGTCCTTTATTGAATTTTTTTATTCAAGTAGGCCTTAATGCTGTCCAAGAGTTCTATATCATTTCCCATCAAAAGTATGTCATCTACATATAATATGATAAATGCTACAGAGCTCCCACTCACTTTCTTGTAAACGAGGCTTCTCCATAAGTCTCGCATAAACTAACGCTTTGATCATCTCATCAAAGCGAATGTTCCAACTCGAGATGCTTGCACCAGCCCATAAATGGATCGCTGGAGCTTGCATACCTTGTTAGCATTCTTAGGGTCGACAAAACCTTCCGGCTGCATCATATGCAACTCTTCCTTAAGATAACCGTTAAGGAATGCCGTTTTGACGTCCATCTGCCATATCTCATAATCATAGTATGCGGCAATTGTTAACATGATTCGGCTGGTCTTAAGCTTCGCTACGGGAGAGAAAGTCTCATCGTAGTCAATCCCTTGAACTTGCCGATAACCCTTAGCGACAAGTCGAGCTTTATAGGTGGTGACATTACCATCCGCGTCTGTCTTCTTCTTAAAGATCCATTTGTTTTCTATCGCGCGCCGATCATCGGGCAAGTCTGTCAAAGTCCATAGTTTGTTTTCATACATGGATCCTATCTCGGATTGCATGGCTTCAAGCCATTTGTTGGAATCCAGGCCTGCCAACGCTTCTTCATAGTTCGAAGGTTCACCGTTGTCTAACAACATGATTTCCAGGACAGGGTTGCCATACCACTCTGGTGTGGAACGTGTCCTTGTGGACCTACGAAGTTCAGTAGCAATTTGTAACGCCCTCGATGCGACTATATCTCCCACGTGTCGAAGCACGACTTAGAGGCATAACCGCATTGAAAGCAATGTCGCAAGTGAGGTAATCTTCACACAACCCATGTAATACATAAGGGAAAGAGATACATAGTTGGCTTACAGTCGCCACTTCACACAATACATAAATAAACATCCATCATTCAGAGTACACTCAAGGTCCGACTACGGAACCAAAATAAAGAAGATACCCCAAAAGCTACACAGATCCCCGATCGTCCCAATTGGGCTCCACTACTAATCATCAGGAAAAGACACATAGTAACAACCACGTTCCTCGTCGAACTCCCACTTGAGCTCGGTTGCGTCACCTGCACTGGCATCATTGTCACCTGCAACTGTTTTGGTAGAATCTGTGAGTCACGGGGACTCAGCAATCTCACACCCGCGAGATCAAGACTATTTAAGCTTATAGGAAGGGCAGAGTTGTAAGGTGGAGCTGCAGCAAGCGACTAGCATATATGGTGGCTACATTCGCAAAAGAGAGCGAGGAGAGAAGCAAAGCACGGTCGTGAAGCTAGTAGCGATCAAGAAGTGATCCTGAACTACTTACATCAAGCATAACTCCAACACCGTGTTCACTTCCCGGACTCCGCCGAGAAGAGACCATCACGGTTACACACGCGGTTGAGGTGTATTTTAATTAAGATCAACTTCAAGTTTTCTACAACCGGACATTAACAAATTCCCATCTGCCTCATAACATGCAGCACGGCTTTGAAAGATAATACCTGCAGGGTGTCCCAACAGCCCATTATAAGCTCTCACGGTCAATGAAGGATATTCCTTCTACGGGAAGACCCGATCAATCTCGGAATCCCGGACTACAAGACATTTCGACAGCAATAAAACAAGACCAGCAAAGCGCCCGAATGTGCCGACAAATCCCGATAGGAGCTGCACATATCTCGTTCTCGGGGCACACCGGATGAGCAGATCGTCTGACGGCAAATCAAGATGCCCCAAGTTGCCTCGGGTGGCACCGCAAGTGGCTCTAGTTTGGACCAACACTCGAGGAGCATTGGCGGGGGTTAAATAAAGATGACCCTCGGGCTCGCGAAAACCCGGGGAAAAAGGCTTAGGTGGCAAATGGTAAAACCAAAGTTGGGCCTTCTTTGGAGGAGTCTTATTCAAAGCGAACTGTCAAGGGGTCCCATAAATCACCCAACCGTAAGGAAGCGAAATCAAGGAACATAACACCGGTATGACGGAAACTAGGGTGGCAAGAGTGGAACAAAACACAGGCATAAGGCCGAGCCTTCCACCCTTTATCAAGTATATAGATGCATTAATTATAGCAGATATATTGTGATATCCCCAACAAGTAAACATGTTCCAACAAGGAACAACATCTCCATGTTCAACAAGGAACAAACTTCATCTTCACCGCAACTAACAACGCTATAAGAGGGCTGAGCAAAGCGGTAACATAGCCAATCAACGGTTTGCTAGGAAGGGATGGTTAGGGGCTGACATGGTAATATGGGTGGCATGATAAGCAAGTGATAGGCATCGTAGCATAGGCATAGCAAAAGAGCGAGCAACTAGCATAGCAAAGATAGAAGTGATTTCGAGGTTATGGTCATCTTGCCTGCAATGTTCTCAGAGTTGTCGAAAGCTTGATCCTCGTAAGCGTTCTCAACAGGTTCCTCGTTCACGTACTCATCTCCCGGCTCTACCCAAAGCAAGAACACAAACAGAGGAACCACAATAAATCACGGTGGAATGCACAAGTAACATGATGCAAAACATGACATGATATGCGAGATGTGATATGCAATGCGTATGCGCGCTCCGGAAGGAAAATGATGAACCAGGCATCAACTTGGCAAACCAAGTATGCCGCTAGAAAGATGAGATGATTTCGGTTGAAATCGATATAAAGATCACCGGAATTGGATGCACGGTTTGCAAATGACAAGCAAAACAAGAATGGCACAAATCTGCCATTAACAGCATGATACCACTTAGCAAGCAACAAGAAATTAAGCTACTGCACCCAAACGTACCAGAAAAGCATATTGCAGTGATCTACTCAAGATGCTTGACAAAAGATGAACACTGAGCTACGGCTAAATCACAACATAACAGGTTCAAACAAGCATGGCAAAAGTGCAAAAAATATCAGGCTGGACATGGCAAAAACACCATCAGGTAGCAATGTTCAGAGCAACAAAACAACATGATGCTACAGGAACTTATAATATCAAAACAAGGCATGGCATGAATCTACTCAAAGCATAGAACAAAAGTCCCTTACTGACCATAAGCCAAAAAGGATCAGAAAATATAGTAACACCCATGTCAATATGGCAAGTTACGTTAACAGATTCAGCAACATGGCATGGCAAAAACAGATAACAAGTAGGCATGTTTAAGAGCTCAAAGCACTCACTACAGAGCCTTTCATGATAAACTAAGCATACATACATCAAGAAGACATGACATAGAAGACATACATGGCAATAACAACATCATAGCATAAACGGATCAACTACAACAACCTTGGCAAAATTGAATAACATGTAAACAATCTGCCAGGAAGCATTTTATAGCAAAAGTAGAGCTCGATTGACTCAAGCTATGGCACTCCATAATTGCAAACAAAGGCATGGATGTATAGAGCATAACCATATGTTCAAAACATCCTTACTGAAGTATCTCAAAATATGCATAGATCTCTCGGTAGCATCAAGTTAACATGGCATCAAAATATCAGCTAAACAGGGCTGAAATCAGCAACATCAGGAAGCCTACTTTGCATGCTTGTGCTAGTCACCACATAGATCACAAAAATACATGGCATACACCCCTGGAAATATGGCATGTCATATTACAAAACACATGTAGGACTTAAATTCATAGGGTGCACACATCAATCATAGCAAAAATAACAAAAGTGCATGTTCTGTTAAGAAACAGAAACTAACATCACATAGCCCTCTTCTAACAGCATTTCGGGCATCAAGATGAGCTCAAATGAAAATGATTCAATGAGATGAAATGATCTACTCTTCGAGACGAACAATTTGACATATTACACGCACGAAACGGAGCTACGGGTGCAGAGTTATGATGCGTTGAAAATGCCACAAATTAATTAACGGAATAAAAACTTAGACGATAATTAAGGGGGAAGTCAACCCCGAGATCCGGATCGGGATCCGATCGGGCGACGGCGGATCTCGCCGGATCCGCGGCGGGACGGCGGCGGAATGGGGGCGGCCGGATCCGGGCAGGAGGGCGGGCGCGGAGGAGGTGGGTCGGGAGGCAGGGCGGTGGCGGCCGGCCCGAGGGAGGCAGGGCGGGCGGCGGGACCGAGTGGCGGCGGCGGGCGGCGGCGGCGTGGTGGCGCTGGCGGCGGCGAGTGGAGCGGGCGGCGGCCGGGCCGGAGGGGCCGGGAGGCGAGGCGGTGACGGGTCATGGGGGGCCATGGGCTGGGCGGTGGCTGGCGGGCGCAGTGGCGGGTGCCACGTGTCGCACCCTGTTCGCTGGCGGCGGCGGCGTGTGGCAGGGCGGATGTGTCCGTATGTCGGAATTTTGTCCGTGTGCGCGGGATGAAGATGGCTAGGGTTTGTACCGCGATTTGGAATGGGGGGTGTTTAAATATGCATAGAGGGAGCTAGGAGAGTCAAATGAGGTGTAGTTTTGCCCACACGATCGTGATCGAACGACGGAGAGCATGGAAGTGACTTAGATGGGTTATTGGGCTGTTTTGAAGGGTGTTGGGCTGCAACTTAAAAGAGGCCTTTGCGAGAGTGCGGTTAACCGTTGGAGTACCAAACGAGCTCCAAATGACCGAAACTTGACCGGTGGTCTACGGTGGTATACCAAGGCCACTTGACAAACCTCGGTCCATTCCGAGAAGGTTTTGTACCCGCACACGGAAAAACGTAAAAGCGGACGCCGGGAACATAGGAGTGCGGATTGCAAAAGCGGACAACGGAAAAATGCTCGGAATCATGAGGCGAACACGTATGCAAATCGATGCACATGATGACATGATATGAAATGCATGACATGGACAAAATGCAAAATGAAGAAAAACCCAACCACGGAGGAATATCATATCACAATGCGAAAATGGCAAGAGTTGGAGTTACAAATATGGAAAGTTACATCCGGGTGTTACAACACTCCACCACTACAAGAGGATCTCGTCCGAGATCTAGGACTGAAAGAACTCCGGATATTCGAACGGAGGTGATCCTCGCGCTCTGTGTGGCTTCACGGTCGGAATGGTGTGACCACTTCACTTTCAGGAATTTGATTGACTTGTTGCGAGTCTTGCGCTCGGTTTCTTCAAGAATAGCAACGGGGTGCTCATGATAAGAAAGATCTTCTTGAAGGTCAATCTCTTCGAAGTTGATAGTGCGTTCAGGAGTCTTGAAGCACTTGCGAAGCTGTGACACATGAAACACATCGTGCATGTTCGCGAAGTTGGACGGAAGCTCAAGTTGATAGGCGAGATCGCCTCTTTTGCCAATGATCTTGAAAGGACCCACGTATCTAGGGGCAAGCTTCCTTTGATACCGAAGCGGCGAGTGCCTTTCATTGAGAGACGCGGAGGTAGACATGGTCTCCGATTTCAAAAGCCACATCACGGTGCTTATCATCATAATAGCTCTTACGGCGCGATTGCTGGCTTTGAGATTCTCACGAATGACTTTGCACATTTCTTGACTTTTGTGATCAAGTCATTGCCAAGAAGTTGGCATTCACCTGTCTCGGACCAATTGAGAGAGTACGGCACTTTACGCCATAGAGAATTTCGAATGGGGCCTTGCCCGAACTTGCTTGGAAGCTGTTGTTGTAGGAGAACTCGGCATATGGAAGACAATCTTCCCACTTCATACGAAGAAATGACACAAGCCCCGAGCATATCTTCAAGGATTTGATTGACTCGCTCGACTTGGCCACTTGTTTGAGGGTGGAAAGCTGTCTTTGAAACGAATGTTGGTGCCCATGGCCTACGAAAAGAATCCCAAAACTTGGAGGTAAAGATGCTGCCACGGTCTGAAGAGATCACTTGTGGAATGCCGTGCAAGGAGACAATCACGAGGTGTATAGCTCGCCAACCGAGCTGCTGTGATGGATTCTTTGATAGGAAGAAAATGAGCCACTTTAGTAAGCTTGTCAATGACAACAAAGATAGCATCATTTCCACGCTTGGACTTAGGAAAACCAGTCACGAAGTCCATTTCAATATGATCAAACTTCCATTCTGGAATAGCAAGAGGTTGGAGGAGACCAGCTGGTCGTTGGTGTTCTGCTTTCACTCTTCTGCAGACATCACACTCATTCACGAATTGAGCAATTTCTCGCTTCATTCGAGTCCACCAATATGACTGCTTGAGGTCATGGTACATCTTCGTACTTCCAGGATGAATGGATAGAAGCGAATTGTGTGCCTCATTCATAATGACTTTTCTCAGATCACCCTTAGGAACCACAATCCGGTCCTCGAAGAAAAGAGTATCTTTGTCATCAACGTGGAAGCACTTGTATTTGGAAATGCCCTTTGTCGATACCACGTTTCACCTTTTTCACCATGGTATCCAGGAGTTGAGCCTCACGAATCTGATCTTCCAAAGTAGGAGAGACTATGAGGTTGGCGAGAAAGCCTTGAGGAACAACTTGAAGATTCAGCTTGCGGAAAGCTTCACAGAGATCGGTTGGAAGGGCTTGAGGATTAAACTGTTGCAGTAAGCCTTCCTGCTCAAAGCATCTGCAATGACATTGGCCTTGCCCGGAGTATATTCAATACTTGGGTTGTACTCTTGAATCATTTCGACCCATCGAGTCTGCACTGAGGTTGAGGTTGGGTTGAGTGAAGATATACTTGAGACTCTTGTGATCGGTGAAAATGTCCACTTTCCTTCCCAACAAGAGATGTCTCCATGTTATCAATGCATGGACAACTGCCGCCAACTCAAGATCGTGAGTGGGGTAGTTCTTTTCGTTGGGCTTGGTGGCGAGAGGTATAAGCCACAACTCTCTTCTCTTGCATTAACACAGCACCGAGACCTTGAAGAGAAGCAACCAAGGGTTGATCACGGGATGATGTGTTCACAGAGTAAAGACTTGCCGTGCGAGATTGAACAAGGTATCGGGATAGGCGATCGAATCTCGGGCAAGTACAATACCTGAACAAAGGAATTGTATACGGGATCGATTGAGTCCTTGACATCGTGGTTCATCCGATGAGATCATCGTGGAACATGTAGGAGCCAACATGGGTATCGAGATCCGCTGTTGGTTATTGGAGAAACGTCTCGGTCATATGCGCATGATTCCCGAACGTAAGTCTACACATAAGGTTCGATGGCGCTAGGGTTATAAAGGAAGTTTGTATGTGGTTGCGAATGTTGTTGGTCCGGATGAGATCCGGCGTCACGAGGAGTTCGGAATGGTGGGAGGTAAAGATTTATATGGGAAGTCTGTTTTGGTCACAGAAAAGTTTGGGCGATATCGGTAATGTCTGGGACCAGGGAGGTCGAGGTCCTCAAGTGGGGCCACCTTCCCAGAAGGTTGCGTGGGCGAAATCTATAATCGCCCATCTTGATACCGACATTCGAACCAAACTCTAGAAGTCATTTGCTTACCCGGGACACAATCTTCAACGGAATAGGAATCTTTTCCGTCACAAACTCATGCTTGGCAACAAAAGGTCTTGAAATGAAAGAAAGCGATGCACCAGTATCAAATAAGACTTTTGCAGGAATATCATTAACTGAGAGATTACCCATTATCACATCGAGAGATTCTCTGCTTGAGCTGCATTCATCATGTTCACCTTGGCATGCTTTGGATTATGCTTGACCACTTTGCATTCTTTGGAAGATTTCACAGGAGGAGGAGGCGGAAGGCGCCTTTGGTTGAAGCACTTGTTCGCATAGTGACCTTTCTGCTGACATTTGTTGCAAGTCACCTCTTAGAGCGGACGGTGGTAAGGAGCACTTGACCTTGGAGCTTGAGAATTAGACTTGTTCTGATAGCCTGGGTTGGGCGGGTGGGAAGATCCACGACCACCTGAGTTCTTCTGCTGATAAGGCTGACGGAACGGAGGAGGAGGAAGGTAGAACTTCTGCTTCTTAGCTGCCACTTGAGAGGAAGAAGAAGACTGAACTGCATCCCTGATTCTCTTCTTAGAAGCCTCACATTTGATTTGGGCAGCTTCTTGCTTCAGTGCCATGTTGTAGAATTCATCATACTTTTCTGGCTCAAAAAGCACAAGAGCTAATTGCAGATCTTCTCCGAGACCACCTCTGAATTGATAGATCATACTCTTTTCATCGGGGACGTCTTGCTTAGCAAAGCGGCGAGTTTCAGGAACTGGATATTGTATTGATACACAGACATGTTGCCTTGCTTGAGATTGCGGAACTCCTCACGCTTGCTCTCAACAACACTTTTGAATGTGGTGAGCTCTGAAATCTCGGCGGAACTCATCCTGTAATGACACGACCTCCTCTGGAATCTTTGTATTTCTGGTACCACTCGGCAGCTTGGTCCTTGAGTTGAAGCGATGCAAACTTGACAAAGTCCTCAGGTCCGACATTGCTACATTCAAAATGTTTGCAGATGTCCACAAGCCAATCGTCGGCGTCGTGGCCTCGACACGTAAACCGAAAGACTTCGCTGATTAGCGAGGAACCGATCGAGAGTAGCAAAGTGCGGCTGGTTGTTGCCTTGACCTTGATTTCCTTGACTGCCTTGCCCTTGAGTGCGCTCTTGCAAGAGCTGCAAAATCATCGAGCATTGGCATTGGTGGCTGCCATGATAGCTTGCCAGGCCTCCGGAGGCGGAGGTGGAGGTGGAGGGTTCGGTGATTCCCTTCATTCCGTTCGGATTCGGACGTTGGCGGAGCCATCTGAAGAGGGTGACATCCGTTAGCACTTGATAGACAGATAGACAAGTAGAATCAGCGGATAGAAATTGCAACATATAGTCTTCACAATAAACATTGAACAAGGATGAGCGAATGAATTCCAAAGTTAACATCACACGTCCATACGGTGAGAAGCCACTTGATTAAAGGTTGATGAAAAAAAAACTAGGTAAGACTGGAACAAATAAGTGGTAAGGATTACCCAATCACGAACCAAATATCTGCGGGAAGAAATGCTAGGAGCTAGTTGAATCCCACCTATAAACTCCGAAACTTTCGGTTATGCAATCGGTGTTGGGGATACAGGGACACAAAATATATCACCCAAACTAACAATACCTAGATCCAGCTGTATCCATCCGTCAACACATAACCAAGAAACCTTCGAAATCGTGTACCTCGACCTTGAAAAACATCCGTTATATGAGTCATGGCAATACTCGAGCTCGCCCGATCTCGGGTTATCGGGTTATCTCACCAACAACTGCACAAAAGAGATTTCGATGTCGGCAAAACTCAGGTATTCAGAATCGCAGCGATAAAATTGTGACGACAACACCTCGGAGCTCAACTCCCGGGACACCGCCACAACCCCTAAATGTCGGGAGGCACCAAGAACAATGTTCTCGTCACAAAACCATCAGAACGATTCCAAGATACCCGCGTGATCCTAATTTTTTTTTTGTGAAATTTGAGGAGAGGAGAGTCAAAACTTCTACATCAGGAGACCTCACAGAGCGACGAAGGGACTGGGGAGTAAAAAGAATCCTACTCTCCGATATATATAATCCTAAGACTCAAAACATTTTCCATTCTAGACTCAACAACGCCAGCAAACAATCAAGTAGGGGGGCTCCTAAGTCGGGGAAGGCTCTGATTACCAACTTGTAACACCCTTGATGCGACTATATCTCCCACGTGTCGAAGCACGACTTAGAGGCATAACCGCATTGAAAGCAATGTCGCAAGTGAGGTAATCTTCACACAACCCATGTAATACATAAGGAAAGAGATACATAGTTGGCTTACGATCGCCACTTCACACAATACATAAATAAACATCCATCATTCAGAGTACACTCAAGGTCCGACTACGGAACCAAAATAAAGAAGATACCCCAAATGCTACAGATCCCGATCGTCCCAACTGGCTCCCTCACGATCATCGAGGAAAAGACACATAATAACGACCACGTTCCTCGTCGAACTCCCACTTGAGCTCGGTTCGTCCACCTGACCGCATCGTTGTCACTGCAACTGTTTTGGTAGAATCTGTGAGTCACGGGGACTCAGCAATCTCACACCGCGAGATCAAGACTATTTAAGCTTATAGGAAGGACAGAGTTGTAAGGTGGAGCTGCAGCAAGCGACTAGCATATATGGTGGCTACATTCGCAAAAGAGAGCGAGGAGAGAAGCAAAGCACGGTCGTGAAGCTAGTAGCGATCAAGAAGTGATCTGAACTACTTCGTCAAGCATAACTCCAACACGTGTTCACTTCCGGACTCCGCCGAGAAGAGACCATCACGCTTACACACGCGGTTGAGGTGTGTTTTAATTAAGATCAACTTCAGGTTTTCTACAACCGACATTAACAAATTCCCATCTGCCTCATAACGCGGGCACGGCTTTGAAAGATAATACCTGCAGGGTGTCCCAACTTAGCCCATTATAAGCTCTCACGGTCAATGAATGATATTCCTTCTACGGGAAAACCGATCAATCTCGGAATCCGGACTACAAGACATTTCGACAGCAATAAAACAAGACCAGCAAAGCCGCCCGAATGTGCCGACAAATCCCGATAGGAGCTGCACATATCTCGTTCTCGTGGCACACCGGATGAGCAGACGTCACGGCAATCAAGATGCCCCAAGTTGCCTTGGGGTGGCACCGCAAGTGGCTCTAGTTTGGACCAACACTCGAGGAGCATTGGCCCGGGGTTAAATAAAGATGACCCTCGGGCTCGCGAAAACCGGGGAAAAAGGCTTAGGTGGCAAATGGTAAAACCAAAGTTGGGCCTTCTTTGGAGGAGTCTTATTCAAAGCGAACTGTCAAGGGGTCCCATAAATCACCCAACCGTGTAAGGAACGCGAAATCAAGGAACATAACACAAGTATGACGGAAACTAGGGTGGCAAGAGTGGAACAAAACACCAGGCATAAGGCCGAGCCTTCCACCCTTTATCAAGTATATAGATGCATTAATTATAGCAGATATATTGTGATATCCCCAACAAGTAAACATGTTCCAACAAGGAACAACATCTCCATGTTCCAACAAGGAACAAACTTCATCTTCACCTGCAACTAACAACGCTATAAGAGGGGCTGAGCAAAGCGGTAACATAGCCAATCAACGGTTTGCTAGGAAAGGATGGTTAGGGGCTGACATGGCAATATGGGTGGCATGATAAGCAAGTGATAGGCATCGTAGCATAGGCATAGCAAAAGAGCGAGCAACTAGCATAGCAAAGATAGAAGTGATTTCGAGGGTATGGTCATCTTGCCTGCAATGTTCTCAGAGGTGTCGAAAGCTTGATCCTCGTAAGCGTTCTCAACAGGTTCCTCGTTCACGTACTCGTCTCCCGGCTCTACCCAAAGCAAGAACACAAACAAAGGAACCACAATAAATCACGGTGCAATGCACAAGCAACATGATGCAAAACATGACATGATATGCGAGATGTGATATGCAATGCGTATGCGCGCTCCGGAAGGAAAATGATGAACCAGGCATCAACTTGGCAAACCAAGTATGCCGCTGGAAAGATGAGATGATTTCGGTTGAAATCGATATAAAGATCACCGGAATCGGATGCACGGTTTGCAAATGACAAGCAAAACAAGAATGGCACAAATCCGCCATTAACAGCATGATACCACTTAGCAAGCAACAAGAAATTAAGCTACTGCACCCAAACGTACCAGAAAAGCATATGGCAGTGATCTACTCAAGATGCTTGACAAAAGATGATCACTGAGCTACGGCTAAATCACAACATAACAGGTTCAAACAAGCATGGCAAAAGTGCAAAAAATATCAGGCTGGACATGGCAAAAACAGCATCAGGTAGCAATGTTCAGAGCAAGAAAACAACATGCTACAGGAACTTATAATAGCAAAACAAGGCATGTCATGAATCTACTCAAAGCATAAAACAAAAGTCCCTTACTGACCATAAGCCAAAAAGGATCAGAAAATATAGTAACACCCATGTCAATATGGCAAGTTTCGTTAACAGATTCAGCAACATGGCATGGCAAAAACAGATAACAAGTAGGCATGTTTAAGAGCTCAAAGCACTCACTACAGAGCCTTTCATGATAAACTAAACATACATACATCAAGAAGACATGGCATAGAAGACATACATGGCAAGAACAACATCATAGCATAAACGGATCAACTACAACAACCTTGGCAAAATTGAATAACATGTAAACAATCTGCCAGGAAGCATTTTATAGCAAAAGTAGAGCTCGATTGACTCAAGCTATGGCACTCCATAATTGCAAACAAAGGCATGGATGGATAGATCATAACCATATGTTCAAAACATCCTTACTGAAGTATCTCAAAATATGCATAGATCTCTCGGTAGCATCAAGTTAACATGGCATCAAAATATCAGCTAAACAGGGCTGAAATCAGCAACATCAGGAAGCCTACTTTGCATGCTTGTGCTAGTCACCACATAGATCACAAAAATACATGGCATACGCCCCTGGAAAGATGGCATGTCATATTACAAAACACATGTAGGACTCAAATTCATAGGGTGCACACATCAATCATAGCAAAAATAACAAAAGTGCATGTTCTGTTAAGAAACAGAAACTAACATCACATAGCCCTCTTCTAACAGCATTTCGGGCATCAAGATGAGCTCAAATGAAAATGATGCAGTGAGATGAAATGATCTACTCTTCGAGGCGAACATTTTGACATATTGCACGCACGAAACGGAGCTACAGCTGCAGAGTTATGATGCGTTGAAAATGCCACAAATTAATCAACGGAATAAAAACTTAGACGAAAATTAAGGGGGGGAAAAGTCAACCCCGAGATCCGGATCGGGATCCGATCGGGCGTCGGCGGATCTCGCCGGATCCTGGCGGGACGGCGGCGGAATGGGGCCGGCCTGATCCAGCGGGAGGCCGGGCGGCGGAGGAGGTGGCCGGCCGCGGAGGTGGCGGAGACAGGGCGGTGGCGACCGGCGGCGGGGAGGACCGTGGCGGGCGGCGGGGACAGTGGCGGCGCTGGCGGGCGGCGGGCGTGATGGCGCTGGCGGCGGCAGCGCAGGAGCGGGCGAGGCGGGCCGGGCCGGAGGGGCCGGGAGGCGCTGGCGGCGACGGTCAGGGCGGCAGCAGGCTCAGCAGGCGGGCGGGCGGCGCGTGTGGCAGGTGCCACGTGTCGCGCCCTGGTTCGCGGGCGGCGGCGGCGCTGGCGGGGCGGACGTGTCCGTCGTCGGATGAAGATGGCTAGGGTTTGTACCGCGATTTGGAATGGGGGGGGGGTGTTTAAATAGGCATAGAGGGAGCTAGGAGAGTCCAAATGAGGTGTAGTTTTCGCCCACACGATCGTGATCGAACGACGGAGAGCATGGAAGTGACTTAGATGGGTTATTGGGCTGTTTTGCAGTGGTGTTGGGCTGCAACTTAAAAGAGGCCTTTGCGAGAGTGCGGTTAACCGTTGGAGTACCAAACGAGCTCCAAATGACCTGAAACTTGACCTTTGGTCTACCGGTGGTATACCAAGGCCACTTGACAAACCTCGGTCCATTCCGAGAAGGTTTAGTACCCCTTTACGAAAAAAACGTAAAAGGGGCGGCGGGGAACATAGGAGTGCCGGATTGCAAAACGGACAACGGGAAAAATGCTCGGAATCATGAGACGAACACGTATGCAAATGCGATGCACATGGTGACATGATATGAAATGCATGACATGGACAAAATGCAAAATGAAGAAAAACCCAACCACGGAGGGAATATCATATCACAATGCCGAAAATGGCAAGAGTTGGAGTTACAAATATGGAAAGTTACATCCGGGGTGTTACACAACTTGATCTGAAGTACTTTGATCATCATCGTTAATTTCCTCTCCAGTAGGTGTAGGCACCACATGAACATTTTCCTGATCTGCACTACTTTCCGGTTCAATAGGTAGTACTTCATCGAGTTCTACTTTCCTCCCACTTACTCCTTTCGAGAGAAACTCTTCTTCAAGAAAGGATCCGTTCTTGGCAACAAAGATCTCGCCTTTGGATCTAAGGTACAAGGTATACCCAATGGTTTCCTTAGGGTATCCTATGAAGACGCATTTTTTCGACTTGGGTTCGAGCTTTTCAGGTTGAAGTTTCTTGACATAAGCATCGCATCCCCAAACTTTTAGAAACGACAGCTTAGGTTTCTTCCCAAACCGTAATTCATACGGTGTCGTCTCAACGGATTTAGACGGTGCCCTATTTAAAGTGAATGTAGCTGTCTCTAGAGCGTATCCCCAAAATGACAGCGGTAAATTTGTAAGAGACATCATAGATCGCACCATATCCAATAGAGTGCGATTACGACGTTCGGACACACCATTACGCTTAGGTGTTCCAGGCGGCGTGAGTTGTGAAACGGTTCCACATTTCCTTAAGTGTGTACCAAATTCGTGACTTAAATATTCTCCTCCATGATCTGATCGTAAGAACTTTATTTTTCGGTCACGGTGATTCTCTACCTCATTCTGAAATTCCTTGAACTTTTCAAAGGTCTCAGACTTGTGTTTCATCAAGTAGACATACCCATATCTACTCAAGTCATCAGTGAGAGTGAGAACATAGCGATATCCTCCGCGAGCCTCGACGCTCATTGGACCACACACATCGGTATGTATGATTTCCAATAAGTTGGTTGCTCGCTCCATTGTTCCGGAGAACGGAGTCTTGGTCATATTGCCCATAAGGCATGGTTCGCATGTGTCAAATGATTCATAATCGAGAGACTCTAAAAGTCCATCAGAATGGAGCTTCTTCATGAGCTTGACACCAATGTGACCAAGGCGGCAGTGCCACAAGTATGTGGGACTATCGTTATCAACTTTACATCTTTTGGTATTCACACTATGAATATGTGTAATATTACGTTCGAGATTCATTAAGAATAAACCATTAACCATCGGAGCATGACCATAAAACATATCTCTCATATAAATAGAACAACCATTATTCTCGGATTTAAATGAGTAGCCATCTCGCATTAAACGAGATCACGATACAATGTTCATGCTCAAACTTGGCACTAAATAACAATTATTGAGGTTTAAAACTAATCCCGTAGGTAAATGTAGAGGTAGCGTGCGACGGCAATCACATCGACCTTGGAACCATTCCGACGCGATCGTCACCTCGTCCTTCACCGGTCTCCGTTTATTCCGCAGCTCCTGCTGTGAGTTACAAATATGAGCAACGACACGGTATCAAATACCTGGGAGTTACTACGAGTCTTGGTAAGGTACACATCAATTACATGTATATAAAATATACCTTTAGTGTTGCCGGCCTTCTTGTCCGCTAAGTATTTGGGGCAGTTCCGCTTCCAGTGGCCCTTCCCTTTGCAATAAAAGCACTCTGTCTCAGGTTTGGGTCCATTCTTTGACTTCTTCCGGCAACTTGCTTACGTCGCGGCAACATCCTTGCCGTCCTTCTTGAAGTTCTTCTTACCCTTGCCCTTTTTGAACTTAGTGGTTTTATTGACCATCAACACTTGATGTTCTTTCTTGATTTCAACCTCTGCTGACTTCAGCATTGAGAATACTTCAGGAATGGTCTTCACCATCCCCTGCGTATTGTAGTTCATCACAAAGCTCTTGTAGCTTGGTGGGAGCGACTGAAGTATTCTGTCAATGACCGCCTCGTCCGGGAGGTTAATGTCTAGCTGGGACGGCGGTTGTGCAACCTGACATTTTGAGTATGTGCTCCTTGTAACTGTTTTCCTCCATCTTACAACTATAGAACTTGTCGGAGACTTCATCTCTCGACCGGGCATGAGCTTGGAAAACCATTTTCAGCTCCTCGAACATCTCATATGCTCCGTGTTGCTCAAAACGCTTTTGGAGCCCGGTTCTAAGCTGTAAAGCATGCCGCATTGAACGAGGAGTAATCATCAAGACGAGACTGCCAAGCATTCATAATGTCTTGGTTCTCAGGATGGGTGCATCACCTAGCGGTGCTTCTAGGACATATTGTTTCTTGGCTGCTATGAGGATGATCCTCGGGTTCGGACCCAGTCCGAATAGTTGCTGCCATCGTCTTTCAGCTTGGTTTCTCTAGGAGCGTTGAAGTTCATGGTGACATGAGCATTGGCCATTTGATCTACAAGACATTTTGCAAAGATTTTAGACTAATGTTCATGATAATTAAGTTCATCTAATCAAATTATTTAACGAACTCCCACTCAGATTTGACATCCTCTAGTCATCTAAGTGTTACATGATCCGGTCGACTAGGCCGTGTCCGATCATCACGTGAGACGGACTAGTCATCGTCGGTGAACATCTCCATGTTGATCGTATCTTCCATACGACTCATGTTCGACCTTTCGGTCTCTTGTGTTCCGAGGCCATGTCTGCATACATGCTAGGCTCGTCAAGTTAACCCTAAGTGTTTATGCATGTGTAAAACTGTCTTACACCCGTTGTATGTGAGCGTAAGGATTTATCACACCCGATCATCACGTGGTGCTTGAAACAGACGAACTTTAGCAACGGTGCACAGTTAGGGGGAACACTTTCTTGAAATTATTATAAGGGATCATCTTATTTAATACCGTCGTTCTAAGTAAACAAGATGCATAAAATATAATAAACATCACATGCAATTATATAAAGTAGTGACATGATATGGCCAATATCATATAGCTCCTTTGATCTTCATCTTCGGGGCTCCATGATCATCTTGTCACCGGCATGACACCATGATCTCCATCATCGTGATCTCCATCATCGTGTCTCCATGAAGTTGCTCGCCAACTATTACTTCTACTACTATGGCTAACACGTTTAGCAATAAAGTAAAGTAATTTACATGGCGTTGAATCAATGACTCGCAGGTCATAGAATAATTAAGACAAATCCTATGGCTCCTGCCGGTTGTCATACTCATCGAAATGCAAGTCGTGATTCCTATTACAAGAACTTGATCTCATACATCACAATATATCATTCATCATTCATCAAAACTTCTGGCCATATCACATCACATGACAATTGCTGCAAAAACAAGTTAGACGTCCTCGAATTGTTGTTGCATCTTTTACGTGGCTGCAATTGGGTTCTAGCAAGAACGTTTTCTTACCTACGAATAACCACAACGTGATTTTGTCAACTTCTATTTACCCTTCATAAGGACCCTTTTCATCTAATCTGCTCCAACTAAAGTAGGAGAGACACACACCCGCTATCCACCTTATGCAACTAGTGCATGTCAGTCGGTGGAACCTGTTTCACGTAAGCGTACATTTAAGGTCGGTCCGGGCCGCTTCATCCCACAATACCGCTGAAGCAAGAAAAGACTAGTAGCGGGAAGCAATTTGACAAGATCTACGCCCACAACAAAATTGTGTTCTACTCATGCAATAGAGAACTACGCATAGACCTAGCTCTGATACCACTGTTGAGGAACGTTGCAGAAAATTAAAATTTTTCCTATGGTTGCAGGAATATGGCTCCAGCAGCAGCACGATGGCGTGGTGTTGGTGGAGAAGCAGCACTCCGGCAGGGCTTCGCCAAGCACGTGACGGAGGAGGAGAGGTGTAGCATGGGAGAGGGAGGCGCCAAGATGCAAGGGTGCGGCTGCCCCCTCCCTCCCCCCTTTATATAGGCCCCCTGGGGGGGCGCCGACCCTTGGAGATCTGATCTCCCAAGGGGTGCGGCGGCCAAGGGGGGATGCTTGCCCCCCCAAGGCAAGTGGGGCGCCCCCCACCCTAGGGTTTCCAACCCTAGGCGCAGGGGGGGCCCAAGTGGGGGGCGCACCAGCCCACCAGGGGCTGGTTCCCTCCCACTTCAGCCCACGGGGCCCTCCGGGATAGGTGGCCCCACTCGGTGGACCCCCGGGTCCCTTCCGGTGGTCCCGGTACAATACCGGTAACCCCCGAAATTCTCCCGATGGCCGAAATAGCACTTCATACATATAATTCTTTACCTCCGGACCATTCCGGAACTCCTAGTGACGTCCGAGATCTCATCCGGGACTCCGAACCTTAAGTGTGTAGACCCTACGGGTTCGGGAGACATGCAGACCTGATCGAGACGGCTCTCCGGTCAATAACCAACAACGGGATCTGGATACCCATGTTGGCTCCCACATACTCCTCGATGATCTCATCGGATGAACCACGATGTCGAGGATTCAATTAATCACGTATTCAATTCTCTTTGTCAATCGGTACGTTACTTGCCTGATACTCGATCGTCGGTATCCCAATACCTCGTTCAGTCTCGTTACCGGCAAGTCACTTTACTCGTACCGTAATGCATGATCCTGTAACCAATCACTTGGTCACTTTGAGCTCATTATGATGATGCATTACCGAGTGGGCCCAGAGATACCTCTCCGTCATACGGAGTGACAAATCCCATCTCGATCCGTGTCAACCCAATGACACTTTCGGAGATACCTGTAGTGCACCTTTATAGTCACCCGATTCGTTGTGACGTTTGGTACACCCATAGCACTCTTCGTTATCCGGGAGTTACACGATCTCATGGTCTAAGGAAGAGATACTTGACATTGGAAAAGCTCTAGCAAAGCGAACTACGATCTTGTGCTATGCTTAGGATTGGGTCTTGTCCATCACATCATTCTCCTAATGATGTGATCCCGTTATCAATGACATCCAATGTCCATAGTCGAAACCATGACTATCTATTGATCAACGAGCTAGTCAACTAGAGTCTCACTAGGGACATATTGTGGTCTATGTATTCACACGTGTATTACGATTTCCGGATAATACAATTATAGCATGAATAAAAGACAATTATCACGAACAAGGAAATATAATAATAATCCTTTTATTATTGCCTCTAGGGCATATTTCCAACAATGGCTAGACGAGTCCGGCGTAAACATACAAGGGCTTACTATCCGCCTACCCCAGTACAAGGGGCTCCGCACATGTACAACGAGAGACAATAAAGCTCAACTTTACCCATAGTTTGAATTATACTTTGTTTATTTAATATAACTTTCATTTTCGCATGATCTTTCTCAACTAAGTTCCTCTCTTTTACAGATGAACACCATGCTACAGCCGTCCAGGACACGGCACAACGGAGATACAGGCGCATACGTGCAGTAGGGACCCGTTCCAAGGATTCTTTTTAGATTAAGACCCTGCGTAAACCTTTTTCACTGTCTCTTGTTGATACACATCCCCCAGTTTTTTGGTATAACTGAGGAGGAGGCTGGCGTCTTGGCATGTGGCCACGTCAGAATTTTGCGCATACCTGGACACCAGGGGCTTATTACCAAGGGCGTTGTTCAGCCCGTTTTCATAAAGACTGAATACCTTAGGGAGTGTTCAGCGTCGCGAGTTTGGCCTTATATGAATCAGCTCCGAATCATGTCTTTGGTCAAATGTTGGGTTTGCCCGGCTCCTATGTTTTGCTGCCTTACGTTCCGCTCTATAGGCTTAGGCGGCACCAGTAGAACTACTGCGATTGTACCACGGTTCGGCCAGGCGAGCACCTCAGTAGAGAAAGCCGAAAACTTACTGTCATGATATAGTGTGAGACTAGTCAACCACTCGATGACCCGCCAGAATCTTTAGGATTCCTATGCATTAACAAAGGGTCGTTTACCGGCCAGGCACACACGCGCCCCGAATTCGGGTGAGCGCGGTGCCCCTAGGGGCTATATACTAGCCCCACTGTCAAACTCCTATGGCTAAGTGAAAGTGATAAAGCATTATAGTCCGGTTGCCTAGTTCGCTGCGCTATCACCTCCTTAATAGGACCAAGACGTTGGATCAAGTGTGAAAATGCATATACGCAAACACCCCGCATTATATGCGTGGGGGCTGAAGTCAAGACTGCCATCTTTCAGGTTATATACACATATACATTAATGGCTGCACAGGAGGTATTTTAATTCTTGAAGGCACAAGTATAAAAATCTTTAGATTCCCTCGAAACATTATTTTACAATAATACATGTTATTCGAACATAATATCCTTCGAGAACTGCGTCTCTATTAAACGAGCACCCTGCAGAACTTCCTGAAAATAGTGCTCGGCAGGTAGTCGGCTCCTGTCCGAATCTTGGGATGCAACAGCGATGGCATTCATCTCCGCCCAGTATGTTTTGACACGGGCAAGAGCCATCCACGCACCCTCTATGCACACTGACCTCTTCATTGCATTGATATGCAGCACCGCGCAAGGAACTGCTGCACCAAGCTAAAATAACTCTTGGCTCGGGCCTTTCCGCCACAGATGACTCACGACATACTTCATGGCGAGTCCGGATAACCTATTCAGCTCCGCCCATGCGGCCAAACGATCGGTTAATGGGAGTGGGCGCTCTGGGTTGTGGAACTGCGACCAAAAAAGCTTTTCCATTTCGTGATCCTTTTGATCTCGGAAGTGTTCGGCCGAATCCGTGATACTCGCCACCAAGTCCAGATAAGTGTCCGCCGCACTCCACAGCCGGTCCAACGGAGCATATTTAGGATCCCCAAACTTCATCCGCAGCATAAAGGGCTTTCCAGCCGCGATATCTCCGGCCTGACATAGCTCCTCCTTCATAGCTCTCATCGCAGAGCGAGTATCCTTGGCCTCGATAGTGGCCTTCTCCAGGTCCTTCTGTTCCGCCCGATCTTCTTTTTCAAGAAGCTTGCAGCGGTCGGCAGCATTTTTTAACTTCACAGCCATCTCGGCTATTTCCTTCTTGCTTCAGCAGTGAGCAGCATGTTCGGCTTTCCGCTCTTCAGCCGCCTTTAAGGCAGCCGCATCGCTTTTCCTGGCCTGCTCCTTGGCTCGGGCAAGTTCCGCCCGAAGGTTCTCCATGGCAGCGGCACCATCTGCATCAAGCACACATGTTGTAAGATACGGGCATCAAGCTCCTCTTACCAGGTGTCTTCGAAGAAATTACATACCTTGTTCCTCGTCAAGCCGCTTGTTGACAAGCGCGATGTCGGCATCTGCCACGTCAAGTCGCCGCTTTAGCTTGGCAAATTCATCAGTCCGGCTAGCCACCGAACACTTCGCCACCTACATACGAAGGGTGACAACCTGGGATTATGATCCTCGGCGCGCCGTCATTTTTGACAACGCACCAAGTCTCAGGAGCCACTATCTACACAGGGCGCATCTTATATATGCGGAACTGTCAAAAGGTACATCATTTCGCGTACCTCAAAACCTGTCAGTAAACTCCTGACGGCCTCGTACAACCTGCTCTCCGCGGATGAAATCCTTTCAATCACCATACCCATCAACGCACGGTGTTCTTCTCAGATAGACGCTCGCCCGAGCAGATCCTTCAGCTCCTCCGACCGTGCACCAGACGGTGCCGGACTCGTCCGATGGCCTTTTTTCAAGGCTGGACACAGAGGGCTTTGGGGGGCCATACGATTGCCCTCCGGCCCTGCCGGATTCGGAGAAACCCTCCGTGATGACACCTCAGGGTCGCCAGCCTCGCAAGGCGGTACGGCAGGAGGAGGCATTCCGCTCTCCATCATCTCCGGACAAAGATCCCCTGAAGATGAGCTCTGCTGAGAAGGGCTGAGATCCGAACTACAAGGTAAAATTTTGGTTATCTTCCTCAGAAATAGAACAGGGTTGTCTCTCATTTTCAAAACTCCCCTCTCTACTTACGGCTCGGTGGAGGGCTTATACCCTTGGGGGCACAGTGCGGCCGAGGCATCCCATGGCGTGGGACCCTCGGGACGAAGATTCCCCCGCTTTGAGACCATGGTCTCCGGGTCTTGAGGCGGTCCTCTTCTTCCCTGGATAGAGGAATTCTCGATTCCTCCTTTCCCCGAGCCTCCTTCGGGAGGCGGTAGCTTCCTTGTTCCCCCCTTCGCCTTCTTTCAAAGGTGCAACCTCCAGCATCCTGGTTAACACGGGATCCGGTGTGGTCTCAGGGAGGGGGCCGGACACCTGATTAGCTTTGCTTTCGCTATCCACTCCTGTTTAAGGGACAACTCTTTTAAGGGCAATTTTATGATAAATATGCGGATAGCGTGTCCGGGTACAGGGCTACTTACTTGAGTATCCGGGCGATTGCAGCTCAGACCTGTGTCCTCGGTCGAGTCTGGACACATTGCTTGTGATCCGAAGAACAATTTGTACATCTCCATGGGCGACGCGCCCGTAAAATGTTGGAGGGCTCGTGGTCCCTCCGGATTAAACTCCCACAGGCGGAGGGGGCGACGTTTGCAGGGCAGGGTGCGGCGAATCAACATGACCTGCGTCACTACGACCAGATTGATGTCTCTTTCAAGGAGATATCGAATGCGGCCCTGCAACAAGGGCACGTCCTTGGACGGCCCCTAGTCAAACCCTTTATTGACCCATGACACTAGCAGTGGTTGGGGACCCGAGCGAAAGGCAGGTGGCGCCACCCACTTGGTGCCCCCCGGGAGCTGTGATATAAAACCACTCTCGTTGCCATAAGCTGAACTTGAAGGAAATATGCCCTAGAGGCAATAATAAAAGTTATTATTTATTTCCTTATATGATGATAAATGTTTATTATTCATGCTAGAATTGTATTAACCGGAAACATAATACATGTGTGAATATATAGACAAACAGTATGTCACTAGTATGCCTCTACTTGACTAGCTTGTTAATCAAAGATGGTTATGTTTCCTAACCATGAACAAGGAGTTGTTATTTGATTAACAAGGTCACATCATTAGTTGAATGATCTGATTGACATGACCCATTCCGTTAGCTTAACACTTGATCGCTTAGTATGTTAATGCTTTCTTCATGACCCATACATGTTCCTATAACTATGAGATTATGCAACTCCCTTCATCGGAGGAACACTTTGGGTACTACCAAACATCACAACGAATCGGGTGATTATAAAGGAGTACTACAGGTGTCTCCAAAGGTACTTGTTGGGTTGGCGTATTTTGAGATTAGGTTTTGTCACTCCGATTGTCGGAGAGGTATCTCAGGCCTTCTCGGTAATGCACATCACTTAAGCCTTGCAAGCATTACAACTAATGAGTTAGTTGTGAGATGATGTATTACGGAACGAGTAAAGAGACTTACGTAACGAGATTGAACTAGGTATTGGATACCGACGATCGAATCTCGGGTAAGTAACATACCGATGACAAAGGGAACAACGTATGTCGTTATGCGGTTTGACCGATAAAGATCTTCGTAGAATATGTAGGAACCAATATGGGCATCCAAGTTCCGCTATTGGTTATTGACCGAGAATGGTTCTAGGTCATGTCTACATAGTTCTCGAACCCGTAGGGTCCGCACGCTTAACGTTTCGATGACAGTTCATAATGAGTTTATAAGTATTGATGCACCGAAGGTTGTTCGGAGTCCCGGATGTGATCACGGACATGACGAGGAGTCTCGAAATGGTCGAGACATAAAGATTGATATATTGGAAGCCTATGTTTGGACTTCGGAAGTGTTCCGGGTAAAATCGGGATTTTACCGGAGTACCGGGAGGTTACCGGAACCCCCCGGGAAGTCTATGGGCCTTAATGGGCCATGGGAGAAGAGGAAGGGCAGGCCAAGGTGGGCTGCGCGCCCTCCCCTCTAGTCCGAATAGGACAAGGAAGGGGGCGGCGCCTTCCTCTTCCCCTCCTCCAATCCTAGTCCAACTAGGAGAGGGGGAGTCCTACTCCGGTGGGAGTAGGACTCCTCCTTGTCGCGCCTCCTCTAGGGCCGCCACCTCCCCTTGTCTCCTTTATATCTGGGGCAGGGGCACCCCAAGACACACAAGTTGATCTACGGATCTTGCCTTAGCTGTGCGGTGCCCCTTCCACCATATTCCACTTCGGTCATATTGTCGCGAGCTTAGGAGAAGCCCTGCGCGGAGAAGTCATATCGTCGCGGAGCTTAGGCGAAGCCCCGCGTCGGTGGAGCATCAACATCGTCCACCACGCCGTCGTCTCGACGGAACTCATCCCCGACACTTTGCTGGATCGGAGTCCGGGGATCGTCATCGAGCTGAACGTGTGCAGAACTCGGAGGTGCCGTACATTCGGTGCTTGGATCGGTCGGATCGTGGGGACGTACGACTACATCAACCGCGTTGTTATAACACTTCCGCTTTCGGTCTACGAGGGTACGTGGACGGACACTCTCCCCTCTCGTTGCTATGCCATCACCATGGTCTTGCGTGATCGTAGGAAATTTTTTTGAAATTACTACGTTCCCCAACAGTGGTATCAGAGCCTGGTTTTATGCGTTGATGTCATGTGCACGAGTAGAACACAAGTGAGTTGTGGACGATACAAGTCATACTGCCTACCAGCATGTCATACTTTGGTTCAGCGGTATTGTGAGATGAAGCGGCCCGGACCGACATTACGCCAGACGCTTACGCGAGACTGGTTTCACCGCCCGAGCACTCGTTGCTTAAAGGTGACCGGCGGTGTCTGTCTCTCTCACTTTAGTTGAATCGAGTGTGGCTACGCCCGGTCCTTGAGAAGGTTAAACGGAGTCTATTTGACGAAGTATCGTTGTGGTTTTGATGCGAGGTAAGAACGGTTCTTGCTCAGCCCGTAGCAGCCACGTAAAACTTGCAACAACAAAGTAGAGGACGTCTAACTTGTTTTTGCAGGGCATGTTGTGATGTGATATGGTCAAGACGTGATGCTATATTTTATTGTATGAGATGATCATGTTTTGTAACCGAAGTTATCGGCAATGGCAGGAGCCATATGGTTCTCGCTTATTGTATGAAATGCAACGCCATGTAATTGCTTTACTTTATCACTAAGGAGTAGCGATAGTCGTAGAAGCAATAGTTGGCGAGACGACAACGATGCTACGATGGAGATCAAGGTGTCGCTACCGGTGACGATGGTGATCATGACGGTGCTTGGCGATGGAGATCACAAGCACAAGATGATGATGACCATATCATATCACTTATATTGATTGCATGTGATGTTTATCCTTTATGCATCTTATTTTGCTTTGATTGACGGTAGCATTATAAGATGATCTCTCACTAAAAATTATCAAGAAGTGTTCTCCCGAGTATGCACCGTTGCGAAAGTTCTTCGTCTTTGAGACACCACGTGATGATCGGGTGTGATAGGCTCTACGTTCAAATACAACGGTGCAAAACAGTTGCGCACGCGAATACTCAAAGTTAAACTTGACGAGCCTAGCATATAACAGATATGGCCTCGAACACGAGACCGAAAGGTCGGCGTGAATCATATAGTAGATATGATCAACATAGTGATGTTCACCATTGAAACTACTCCATCTCACGTGATGATCGGACATGGTTTAGTTGATTTGGATCACGTGATCACTTAGATGACTAGAGAGATGTCTGTCTAAGTGGGAGGTTTTAATATGATTAATCAAACTTAAATTTATCATGAACTTAGTACCGATAGTATTTTGCTTGTCTATGTTTGATGTAGATAGATGGCTCGTCTGTTGTTCCGTTGAATTTTAATGCGTTCCTTGAGAAAGCAAAGTTGAAAGATGATGGTAGCAATTACACGGACTGGGTCCGAATTTGAGGATTATCCTCATTGCTGCACGAGAAAAATTACGCCTGGAAGCACCGCTGGGTGACAGGCTGCTGCAGATGCCGAGCGTGAAGTTGTGAACGTCCGCAAAGCAGAGCTGATGACTACTCAATAGTTCGATGTGCCATGCTTTACGGCTTAGAACCGGGTCTTCAACGACGTTTTGAACGTCATGGAGCATATGAGATGTTCCAGAGTTGAAGTTAATATTTCAAGCAAATGCCGGATTGAGAGATATGAAGTCTCCAATAAGTTCTATAGCTGCAAGATGGAGGAGAATAGTTCATCGGTGAGCACATACTCAAAATGTCCGGGTATAACAATCACTTAATTCAGCTGGGAGTTAATCTTCCGGATGATAGTGTCATTGATGTAATTCTCCAATCATCGCCACCAAGCTACAAGAGCTTCGTGATGAACTATAATATGCAAGGGATGACTAAGACAATTCCCGAGCTCTTCGCGATGCTGAAAGCCGTGGAAGTAGAAATCAAGAAAGAGCATCAAGTGTTGATGGTCAGCAAGACCACTAGTTTCAAGAAAAAGGGCAAAGGGAAGAAGAAGGGAAACTTCAAAAAGAACAGCAAGAAAGTTGCTAATCAAGAGAAGAAACCCAAGTCTGGACCTAAGCTGAAATCGAGTGTTTTACCGCAAGCGATGGATCGACATCGAAGCGGAACTGCCCCAAGTATTTGGCGGATAAAAGGATGGCAAGGTGAACAAAGGTATATATGATATACATGTTATTGATGTGTACCTTACTAATACTCGCATAGTACTGGTATTTGATCTTGGTTACATTGCTAATATTTGCAACTCAAACAGAACTACGGATAGCGAAGATTGGCTAAGGACGAGGTGACGATGCGTTGTTGGAAATGGTTCCAAAGTCGATGTGATCGCGATCGGCATGCTACCTCTACATCTACCTTGGGATTAGTTTTAGACCTAAATAATTGTTATTTGGTGCCAGCGTTGAGCATGAACATTATATCTGGATCTTGTTTATTGCGAGACGGTTATTCATTTAAATCAGAGAATAATGGTTGTTCTATTTATATGAATAATATCTTTTATGGTCATGCACCCTTGAAGAATGGTCTATTCTTGTTGAATCTCGACAAGTAGTGATACACATATTCATAATATTGAAGCCAAAAGATGCAGAGTTGATAATGATAGTGCAACTTATTTGTGGCAATTGCCGCTTAGGTCATATCGTGTAAAACGCATGAAGAAACTCCATCTCGATGGGCTTCGAATCACTTGATTATGAATCACTTGGTACTTGCGAACCGTGCCTCATGGGCAAGATGACAAAACGCCGTTCTCGGAACTATGGGCGTGCAACTGATTTGTTGGAAATCATACATACCGATGTTTGTGGTCCAATGAATGTTGAGGCCACGGCGGATATCGTTATTTTCTCACCTTCACAGATGATTTGAGCAGATATGGGTATATCTACTTAATGAAACACAAATCTGAAACATTTGAAAAGTTCAAAGAATTTCAGAGTGAAGTGGAAAATCATCGTAACAAGAAAATAAAGTTTCTACGATCTGATCGTGGAGGAGAATATTTGAGTTACGAGTTTGGTTTACATTTGAAACAATGTGGAATAGTTTAGCAACTCACGCCACCCGAACACCACAGAGAAATGATGTGTCCGAACGTCGAATCGTACTTTACTAGATATGGTGCGATCTATGATGTCTATTTCCGATTTACCGCTATCGCTTTGGGGTTATGCTTTAGAGACGGCGCATTCACATTGAATAGGACACCGTCAAAATCCGTTGAGACGACGCCTTATGAACTGTGGTTTGGCAAGAAACCAAAGTTGTCGTTTCTTAAAGTTTGGGGCTGCGATGCTTATGTAAAGAAACTTCAACCAGATAAGCTCGAACCCAAATCGGAAAAATGTGTATTCATAGGATACCCAAAGGAGACTGTTGGGTACACCTTCTATCACAGATCTGAAGGCAAGATTTTCGTTGCTAAATTCGGGTCCTTTCTAGAGAAGGAGTTTCTCTCGAAAGAAGTGAGTGGGAGGAAAGTAGAACTTGATGAGATAATCAGATCTGCTCCCTTATTGGAAAGTAGTTCATCACAAGAAATGGTTCTGTGACAACTACACCAATTAGTGAAGAAACTAATGATGATGATCATGAAGCTTCAGATCAAGTTACTCTTGAACCTCGAGGTCAACCAGAGTAAAATACGCACCGAGTGGTACGGTAATCCTATTCGGAAGTCATGTTACTTGACCATGGCGAACCTACGAACTATGAAGAAGCGATGGTGAGACCAGATTCGCAAAATGGCTGGAAGCCATGAAATCTGAGATGGGATCCATGTATGAGAACAAAGTATGGACTTTGGTTGACTTGCCGATGATCGGCAAGCCATTGAAAATAAATGGATCTTTAAGAAGAAGACCGACGCCGATGGTAATGTAACTGTCTACAAAGCTCGACTTGTTGCAAAAGGTTTTCGACAAGTTCAAGGGGTTGACTACGATGAGACTTTCTCACCAGAAGCGATGCTTAAGTCTGTCCGAATCATGTTAGCAATTGCCGCATTTTGTGATTATGAAATTTGGCAAATGGATGTAAAACCGCATTCTTGAATGGATTTCTAGAAGAAGAGTTGTATATGATGCAACCAGAAGGTTTTGTCGATCCAAAGGGTGCTAACAAAGTGTGCAAGCTCCAACGATCAATTTATGGTGCGGTGCAAGCCTCTCGGAGTTGGAATAAACGCTTTGATAGTGTGATCAAAGCATATGGGTTTGTACAGACTTTGGAGAAGCTCAGATTTACAAGAAAGTGAGTGGGAGCTCAGAGCATTTCTAATATTATATGTGGACGACATATTATTGATTGGAAATGATATAGAATTTCTGGATAGCATAAAAGGATACTTGAATAAAAGTTTTTCAATGAAAGACCTCGGTGAAGCTGCTTACATATTGGGCATCAAGATCTATAGAGATAGATCAAGACGCTTAATTGGACTTTCACAAAGCACATACCTTGATAAAGTTTTGAAGAAGTTCAAAATGGATCGTGCAAAGAAAGGTTTTTACCTGTATTACAAGGTGTAAGATTGAGTCGACTCAATGCCCGACCACAGCAGAAGATAGAGAGAAAATGAAAGATGTTCCTATGCTTCAGCCATAGGCTCTATCATGTATGCAATGCTGTGTACCAGACTGACGATGCTTAGCTGTAAGCTTGGCAGGAAGGTACCAAAGTAATCCAGAGTGGATCATCTGGACAGCGGTCAAGAACATCCTGAAATACCGAAAAGGACTAAGGATATGTTTCTCGATATGGAGGTGACAAAGAGCTAGTCGTAAATGGTTACGCCGATGTAAGCTTTGACACCGATCCGGACGATTCTAAATCGCAAACCGGATCGTGTTTTTATTAAACGGTGGAGCTGTCGGTTGGTGCAGTTCTAAACAAAGCGCCGTGGCGGGATCTACATGTGAAGCGGAGTACATAGCTGCTTCGAAGCAGCGAATGAAGGAGTCTGGATGAAAGAGTTCATTTCGATCTAGGTGTCATACCTAGTGCATCGGGACCGATGAAGATCTTCCGTGACAATATGGTGCAATTGCCTTGGCAAAGGAATCCAGATTTCACAAGAGGACCAAGCACATCAAGAGACGCTTCAATTCCATTCGGGACCAAGTCCAAGTGGGAGACATAGAGATTTGCAAAATACATACGGATCTGAATGTTGCAGACCCGCTGACTAAGCCTCTTCCACGAGCAAAACATGATCAGCACCAAGACTCCATGGGTGTTAGGATCATTACTTTGTAATCTAGATTATTGACTCTAGTGCAAGTGGGAGATCAAGGAAATATGCCCTAGAGGCAATAATAAAAGTTATTATTTATTTCCTTATATCATGATAAATGTTTATTATTCATGCTAGAATTGTATTAACCGGAAACATAATACATGTGTGAATATATAGACAAACAAGATGTCACTAGTATGCCTCTACTTGACTAGCTTGTTAATCAAAGATGGTTATGTTTCCTAACCATGAACAAGGAGTTGTTATTTGATTAACAAGGTCACATCATTAGTTGAATGATCTGATTGACATGACCCATTCCGTTAGCTTAACACTTGATCGCTTAGTATGTTAATGCTTTCTTCATGACCCATACATGTTCCTATAACTATGAGATTATGCAACTCCTGTTTACGGAGGAACACTTTGGGTACTACCAAACATCACAACGAATCGGGTGATTATAAAGGAGTACTACAGGTGTCTCCAAAGGTACTTGTTGGGTTGGCGATTTGAGATTAGGTTTTGTCACTCCGATTGTCGGAGAGGTATCTCCAGGCCTTCTCGGTAATGCACATCACTTAAGCCTTGCAAGCATTACAACTAATGAGTTAGTTGTGAGATGATGTATTACGGAACGAGTAAAGAGACTTACCGTAACGAGATTGAACTAGGTATTGGATACCGACGATCGAATCTCGGGTAAGTAACATACCGATGACAAAGGAACAACGATGTCGTTATGCGGTTTGACCGATAAAGATCTTCAGAGAATATGTAGGAACCAATATGGGCATCCAGGTTCCGCTATTGGTTATTGACCGAGAATGGTTCTAGGTCATGTCTACATAGTTCTCGAACCCGTAGGGTCCGCACGCTTAACGTTTCGATGACAGTTCATAATGAGTTTATAAGTATTGATGCACCGAAGGTTGTTCGAGTCCCGGATGTGATCACGGACATGACGAGGAGTCTCAAATGGTCTAGACATAAAGATTGATATATTGGAAGCCTATGTTTGGACTTCGGAAGTGTTCGGGTGAAATCGGGATTTTACCGGAGTACCGGGAGGTTACCGGAACCCCCCGGGAAGTCTATGGGCCTTAATGGGCCATGGGAGAAGAGGAAGGGCAGGCCAAGGTGGGCTGCGCGCCCCCTCCCCCCTCTAGTCCGAATAGGACAAGGAAGGGGGGGCGCCCCTTCCCTCTTCCCCCTCCTCCAATCCTAGTCCAACTAGGAGAGGGGGAGTCCTACTCGGTGGGAGTAGGACTCCTCCTTGTCGCGCCTCCTCTAGGGCCGCCACCTCCCCTTGTCTCCTTTATATCTGGGGCAGGGGCACCCCAAGACACACAAGTTGATCTACGGATCTTGCCTTAGCTGTGTGCGGTGCCCCTTCCACCATATTCCACTTCGGTCATATTGTCGTGGAGCTTAGGAGAAGCCTGCCGGAGAAGTCATATCGTCGCGGAGCTTAGGCGAAGCCCTGCGCCGGTGGAGCATCAACATCGCCACCACGCCGTCAGGTTGACGGAACTCATCCCGACACTTTGCTGGATCGGAGTCCGGGATCGCCATCGAGCTGAACGTGTGCAGAACTCGGAGGTGCCGACGGTCGGTGCTTGGATCGGTCGGATCGTGGGGACGTACGACTACATCAACCGCGTTGTTATAACGCTTCCGCTTTCGGTCTACGAGGGTACATGGACGGACACTCTCCCCTCTCGTTGCTATGCCATCACCATGGTCTTGCGTGATCGTAGGAATTTTTTTTGAAATTACTACGTTCCCCAACAGAACTCCTCTTGAAAAGAGCCCTCGGGACATGGAGCGTCAGCATTCTTCCTTATAACAGCACGTCCGCACTCCGCGTGCTGCCCCTCGATCATCTTCGGCTCTACTTTGAAGGTCTTAAGCCACAATCCGAAGTGAGGAGTAATACGGAGGAAGGCTTCACACACGACAATGAACGATGAGATGTGGAGGATGGACTCCGGAGCCAAGTCGTGAAATTCCAACCCATAATAAAACATGAGCCCCCTCACGAAGGGGTCCGTCAGGAAACCAAGCCCCCGAAGGAAGTGAGACGCGAACACCACACTCTCACCAGGCTTGGGAGTGGGAATAACCTGCCCTTGAGCAGGCAGCCTATGCGAGATTTCGCCGGTCAGATACCTGGCATCTCTTAGATTTAGCACGTGTTCTTCCGTAACGGAGAAAGGCATCCACCAGCCTTGAAGGTCGGAGCTGGACATCATCGAAGGTCCAAAGCGCCTGAGTCTGGAGCTTTGGGTGTTGGAACTCAAGGTGAGAGGCGGATTCGATTAAGATTGAAAGAAAGGATTCGAGCCTTGGTCTCTTTATAAATAGGTTGAATACCAAGAGCCCTCCCCGTGACCGTTCGGGACTCGCCTTCGATGGAGGAGACATACCAACGAGCACAATTGGGTTACCCACGCCCGTATTGATGAGAATCGCGGAATAAGGGGACACGATCTCTGCTTCGACAAGACGTGCCAAGGAAATCGCCTCGCAAAGTGCGCTGAGGTGGGACAGTAAAAACGATTCGAATAAAGGCTTGGTTGTGGTGTCTTGTCACGCTGCAGAATACGTCAGCAGGATGGATTTGTGTAAATATTATTCTCTCTACGGTGGTATGTGGAACTTATTTTGTAGAGCCGGACACTACCCTTGTGTTCAAAATCTTCTATGAAGTATTCGGAGGAGGAACCCGCCTTGCAATGCCGAAGACAATCTACGCACCGGACTCGTCGTCATTGAAGCCTGGTTCAGGGGCTACTGAGGGAGTCCTGGATTAGGGGGTGTCCGGATGGCCAGACTATAACCTTTGGCCGGACTCCTGGACTATGAAGATACAAGATTGAAGACTTTGTCCCGTGTGGACTTTCCTTGGCATGAAAGGCAAGCTTGGCGATACGGATATGTAGATCTCCTCCCATTGTAACCGACTCTGTGTAACCCTAGCCCTCTCCGGTGTCTATTTAAACCGGAGGGTTTTAGTCCGTGGGGACTAACAACAATCATACCATAGGCTAGCTTCTAGGGTTTAGCCTCTCGATCTCGTGGTAGATCTACTCTTGTACTACCCATATCATCAATATTAATCAAGCAGGAGTAGGGTTTACCTCCATCAAGAGGGCCCGAACTGGGTAAAACATCGTGTCCCTTGTCTCCTGTTACCATCCGCCTAGACGCATAGTTCGGGACCCCCTACCCGAGATCCGCCGGTTTTGACACCGACAGGTGCCCGTGGAGGGGTGGTTGAACAGGATCCCATGGTGTGGAGGGCTGGATGAACAGTACACGGTGGAGGGGTGGTTGAACAGTAGCCAGTGGAGTAGCGCACGGTGGAGGCTGGATGAACAGGAGCCCGTGGAGGCTGGAGGAGGTCGAAGGTAGCCCGTGGAGGCTGGAGGAGGTTGACGGTGGAGTTGAACAGTATCCCGTGGAGTCTCATTTTGCGGTACGCCACACCCCTCCTGATGAACAGGACCCCCATTTCGACCGTAGCGCTCCAACACAAGTCCGTTTCGTCCGTTTTGCGGTACGCCACACCCCTCCACCCCCGTTTCGACCGTAGGAGGTCCGTTTCCTCCATTTTGCGGTACGCCACACTGATACATCTCCAACGTATCTATAATTTTTGATTGCTCCATGCTACTTTATCTACTGTTTCAGGCAATATTGGGCTTTATTTTCCACTTTTATATTACTTTTGGGACTAACCTATTAACCGGAGGCCCAGCCCAGATTTGCTGTTTTATGCCTATTTCAGTGTTTCGAGGAAAAGGAATATCAGACGGAGTCAAAACGGAACGAAATCAACTGGAGAAGTTATTTTTGGAAGGAAACCCACCTGATGGACTTGGACCCCACATCAGAAGATACGGGAGGTGCTCACGAGGGTGGGGGGCGCGCCCGGGGGGTGGGGCCCCGTAGCTCCACCGACGTTCTCCTTTCACCCATATATACCTACGTACGCTAAAACTTCCAGAACAGAACCTAGATCGGGAGTTCTGCCGCCGCAAGCCTCTGTAGCCACCAAAAACCAATCGGGACCCTGTTCCGGCACCCTGCCGGAGGGGGATCCCATCACCGGAGGCCATCTTCATCATCCCGGCGCTATCCATGACGAGGTGGGAGTAGTTCACCCTCAGGGCTAAGGGTATGTACCAGTAGCTATGTGTTTGATCTCTCTCTCTCGTGTTCTCTCTCGTGTTCCCTCGATGGCATGATCTTGATGTATCCCGAGCTTTGCTATTGTAGTTGGATCTTATGATGTTTCACCCCCTCTACTCTCCTGTGATGAATTGAGTTTCCCCTTTGAAGTTATCTTATCGGATTGAGTCTTTATGAGAACACTTGATGTATGTCTTGCCGTGATTATCTGTGGTGAGAATGGGATATCATGTGCCACTTGATGTATGTTTTGGTGATCAACTTGCGGATTTCGTGAAATTGGGAACCTATGCATAGGGGATGGCACACGTTCTTGACTCTCCGGTAGTAGCTCTGGGCACTCTTTGAAGTACTTTTATGTTGGTTGGATGAATCTGAGATTGTGTGATGCATATCGTATAATCATGCCCATGGATACTTGACGTAACAATGGAGTATCTAGGTGACATTAGGGTTTTGGTTGATTCGTTTCTTAAGGTGTTATTCTAGTACGAACTCTTTTATAGATTGCTCCGAAAGAATAACTTTGAGGTGGTTTCGTACCCTACCATAATCTCTACGTTTGTTCTCCGCTATTAGTGGCTTTGGAGTGACTCTTTGTTGCATGTTGAGGGCTTGTTATATGATCTATCTATGTTATTATTGTTGAGAGAACTTGCACTAGTGAAAGTATGAACCCTAGGCCTTGTTTCCTATCATTGCAATACCGTTTACGCTCACGTTTATCACTTGTTACCTTGTTGTTTTTATATTTTCAGATTACAAAAACCTATACTTGTATCACCATCCTTATTGTACTTGTATCACCATCTCTTCGTCGAACTAGTGCACCTATACAATTTGCCATTGTATTGGGTGTGTTGGGGACACAAGAGACTCTTTGTTATTTGGTTGCAGGGTTGTTTGAGAGAGACCATCTTCATCCTACGCCTCCAACGGATTGATAAACCTTAGGTCTTCCACTTGAGGGAAGTTTGCTACTGTCCTACAAACCTGTGCACTTGCAGGCCCAACAATGTCTACAAGAAGAAGGTTGTGTAGTAGACATCACACACCCCTCCTGATCAACAGGACCCCCGTTTCGACCGTAGGAGGTCCGTTTCATCCATTTTATGCACGCCACACCCTTCCGATCAACGGGACCCGTTCAACGTAGAAGGTCTGTTTCTCCGCAGCGATACGCCAGCCTCGCTTCCATCGCCTGTTCTGTCCAAGCCGTTGTCTCCACGCTGCCCGCTGCCTCCCGGCGAACACGACGCATTCCGCTGCCTCCCGGCGAACACGACGATTCTGTTGCCCCCCATGAACACGACGCATTCCGCTGCCTCCCGATGAACACGACGATTCTGTTCCCCCCCATGAACACGACGCATTCCGTTGCCTCCCGATGAACAAGAAGCATTCCGTTGCCTCCCCATGAACACGACGCACTCCGTTGCCTCCCCATGAACACGACGACGACGCTGTTTCTCCATTCCGACCCAGCCATGTACACGAGCCCTGGCCGTACGTATGCGCGAGTAGGCGTTCGAGACCCTGCCCGTATGTACATACGGGGCCGTATTTTATTTCTCGCACCCTCGCCGCTGTACGTATGTGTACATGCTACGTGCGCGCCTCTACATCCACCAGTATATATGTACATACACGTTCGCGACCAGAATGACAACGCCACGCACGCTTCGACCAGGTGGGTCCCGACCGCCGTGCACTTCCTTGCGTGCGAAGATGTAGCTGGTGGGTCCTAGCACCGTGGGGGCGAATCGCTTTTTTGCCCGACGCACTTCCTTGCGTGCGCGACGATGTAGCTGGTGGGTCCCGAAGTCGTGGGCTAATCGCTTTTTTTCCGGATGCACTTCCTTGCGTAGAAGGTGTCACTGGTGGGTCCCAGCGGTGGGGCTAATCGCTTTTTTTTTTGCCCGGACGCACTTCCTTGCATGTGAAGATGTAGCTGGTGGGTCCCAGCAGTGGGAAACATTTTTCGCGAAATCTGAGAGTCGTGCGTTGGGTCCCAAGCTGTCCGTGGAGGAATCATTATTTTCCGTGTAATAAGGAGGCATTTCCTTGTCATGTCGTGGACCCACTGTCACCTCTCCATGTAGAGCCCACGTCGATGGAAGTCGCCTTGACCACGTTGACTACGCCAGGCCGAGAGCACCAGGCGGTGGACGACGGCGAGGCCTAGGAAGGGACAATGGGGAGCCGGGAAGAGGTGGCAGTGGAAGCCCAGCGGAGCAGAGTACGAGGTTCACTGGTTGGCTGCGGTGTGAGGTTGCCGCCGCCGCAGGCCTTGCCAGTGTGGGAATAGTAGGGGCGGTGAGGCATCGCATGTAGCACAGCCGCCACGGAGGCAGGAGCATGGCACGACCAGCGCTGCTTTGGGTAATTTGGAGCAAGAAGACCAGAGGTTGAAGAAGCACCACGGCCGTTGGATGGACATCGTGCGCATCGAGCTAGAATCGCTCATATTGACTAAAGTTGACAAAGGCCCCCGTCCCGGTCATCTTAGTAGGCCCACAAGTTAGCCTCCCACCATGGTGGGTCCCAGCTAGCAGGGGGAGTATTCATTTTTTTGCGTAATAAGGAGGCACTTCCGGTGGGTCCGAGCTGACAGCGGGGGGAACGTTTTTTTCGCGAAATACGCTGGCCCGTCCGGTGGGTCCCAGCAATCAAGGGGGAAACATTTTTTCGCGAAATAAGGTGGCCCGTCCGGTGGGTCCCCGCTGTCAGGTGGAGGAATAATTATTTTGCGCGTAATAAGGAGGCACTTCCTTGCGGCCGCCTGGACCTAGCTGTCAGCCTCTCCATGTACTGTACTCTTCCGATGGAAGTCGGCCGTTGACCACGTTGACCACGCCACGCCGAGAGCACCAGGGCGGTGGTCTGGACGACGGTGAGGCCTAGGAAGGGGATGACGCGGAGCCGGGGAAGACGCAGCAGTGGAAGTCCACGCGGAAAGGAGTACGAGGGTTCACTGCTTCAGCTGCGGTGTGAGGCTGCCGTCGCCGCAGAATAACAGGGGGTGTGGGTGAGTAGAGGGATGGCCTGGCCAGCGGTGGGAGTAGTACGGGGCGGTGAGGCCTCCGCGGCATCACAGCCGGCCACGGGAGGCAGGAGCACGCGACACGACCGGCGCTGCATTGGGCGGCTGGAGCAAGAAGACCAGAGGTTGAAGAAGTACTACGGCCATTGGATGGATATCGTACGATCACTTCAGCTAGAATCGTTTATATTGACTAAGTTGACAAAGCCCTTGGTACGCGTCAACTTAGTACGCCCACAGCTCGGATTTGGCAGAGAATATATAGCCCATTTGCGATTTGTAAGAATGTACAACCCATTTCTTAATTCTAACAAAATTTACTACAGCCCATTTACAGTTTATTAAAAGTACAGCCCAACTTCTAGCTAGGACAACATTTAATAATTTCAAACAACCGCTCAAAACATAATTAAAAAAATTCCCACATTTTGATAGGATCCGAAATATTTTTATCCGAAATTTCTAGTCAGGTTAAATATAATTTCAAAATAAAGTTGTATTACGTTAAAATCCAATGAAATATTGCGCGCACAACAAGTAATGAAATTAAAATTTCCAAATTCCAAAAATAATATATTTTTCAAACTAATTATGTGTTTGGTGCACAGTAATTGCCCAGTTATTATAATTACATCCCATTTATTATTTCTTAAAGTCCATTTTCTTGTTAAGCCTAATGCATACCTCCTAGGAAACTTTGCAGCCCAGCGGGGCGGATAACAAGTTGACCCGGATATTGTGTACAACTATGGGCCCAGTTGCATTGCTGATGTTGAAAAAAAAGGCCTGTGTAGTACAGTACAACCTAACATGGTTACTCAGCCCACATTCAGCGAAGCTGGAAAGGCCCAAACAAGGCTTCTGTACAACTTTTTGAAGTCACTAAGCTCAGTTAATAACTTCAGAAAAAAGTTAGATTACAGTGGAACCTAATTAAAAGCTGTCACGAGCAAATAAATAATTCAACGGGTCCCACTTTGCGTGCAAGGTGCTTGTAGCCACATACTGCATGGCATGTGTGTGTGTGTGTGTGTGTGTGTGTGTGTGTGCGTGTGTGAGAGAGAGAGATAGAGACACCCATCGGTCGATGCTCAGAATGCATCTTTCAGCCATATGCATTGCTGATGCTCAAGAAAACTTATATAGTTGACACAATCATATAGAACATCATAGCACACTCGAACTTGCATACAAAAATTTCACGCAGCGCACAATCAGGATGGAATCAATGGATCGCTACGGAAGGGCTATGTTGAAACCAACAAAGTCGCATATAATGGTTCATCGTCAGATAAATGACGGGAAATATCTTGAATGTTGTGCAAAGAAAACAGACAGACAACACAATAAGTTCTGCTAGCACATTAAGTTGATGTACAACCCTTTCTAAAAAAAGTTCAGGTACAAAATTAGAACAGGTCACAATCAAATGTACTGGCATATCAGTGCTTCAGACCCATAGCTCGGATTTAAATAGTACACCCTCTGTTCCGAAGTAATTGTCGTCGGGAGAAACTTCCGACCAGGTGAAAACAAACAAAAGTACCAAAATACCCCTAGTTTGAGAGTCATCGTCTTCCCCCGCTCGCAAGGCGGTTTTGCAGGCAATTTCTAAAAATACTTTTTTTTTCGTTGAGCTCATAACCCGGTTTGGGCCGATTGACTCTGAGAGCGATCGAGGGGTCGCGGGTCGTCTTCCTCCGCCAGCTTCCTCCTCCGCCAGGCTCCTCCTGCAGCTTCTTCCTCCGCCAGGCCCTCCTCCACCTCCACCAGCAGGCTCTTCACCGCCAGGCCCCTCCGCCAGGCACTTCCCCGTCGTCCAGGCGCTCGTCCTCGCCAGTTTGGTCGCCGCCGCTCCCAATTTGGTCGTGGCCGCCACCGCCCAAACCCGGCCGCCGCCTCCGCCGCTGCCAATTTGGTCGTCGCCGCACCAGCTTGGTCCTCTCAACCCCATCTTGGTCGCCGCGCTGCCCAGCCTGGTCCTCGCTGCTCCCCCACCCGGTCGTCGCCACAGACAACACTCTAGGCAGGTACTCCTCACCCGTGCACTGAAATTAACAGCAGAATTTGAGGAATCAGTAACAACAGCTTCAGTAACTTACAACAAGATTTGAATTAATAGCAGGATTTAACTACAACTTCAGTAATTTACAACAGGATTAAACGACAACTTCAGCTCTTAGTTCCTTGTTACTGAAGTTGCACTGTTTATTTAAATAAACCAGCAAAATTTGAAATTCAAGTGTTCCTCAAGTGTTCGGGCCAAAATTACTGAATTTGTAAATCCAGTTCAAGAAGAAATTAAAAGCGAGAAGATTTAACAAGAATTTAGGATTTGAAATTCAGCTTCACTTCAGCTCTTGTCAAAATTACTGAAGTTACTGAATTTGTAAATTCAGCTATCGAAAATTCTTTAACTAAAAATGTCTGCTACTCCTAGTTACTCCTAGGTGCATACAAAAGTGCATATAAATTCAGTTAGATTTAATTAATGCAGTTGCTACTACTGCTTTTAAGTTTCAGAACAAAGGACTTGTTGTTGCTACTGCTGCTTTTAAGTTTCAGAAGACAAGATAAGAGAAGAAAGCAAGAATAGAAGAGAAGACAAATCTTTTTTGTTTGAAAAGTATCATTTTCCTGGGTGGAGTACTCCATTTAAATGAAAGAGAAGATAAGAGAAGAGAAAGAGACGAAGAGACAAGAAGAGAAACTTTTATTTTTAGTCCTACTCCTACTAATCCTACTCCTAATCCTAATTTTCAAAAACCAGCATTAAAAGGAGTATTTTGGCACTGCATGAGAAGGAATATGAACAACTCCAAGCTGAATACACAAATCTCTAGAGCAAGCTACTCCAAGAAGTACTAAACCAACTAAGGTCACTTAAAGCAGTACTACACCAAAATACAAATACTGATGTCACTAATCTCTCCAAGCAGTACTAAACCAACTAAGGTCACTTTAAACAGGAGTACTACACTTACAGTAATCTCTGATAGGAGAGTAGTAGGAGTGGAGAGGAGTACTTGCAAGTCCTACACTAAACACTACACTACTCCAAGAACTACGCATACTATTGCTGCACTTGCTGAAAAGAGAAGATAAGTCAAGAGAAGGAGGGTACTCCTGCTACAATTCATTTAATTTTAGTTAACTCAAGTTCATTTACTGAAAAATCATTTAGTTTTAGTTAAAAAACAAGTTTCGGCTAATTAAAAAACAAGTTTCAGTTAATTAAAAATCATTTACTGAAAAAATCTTTTAGTTTCATTTTAATTAATTAAAGAAAATGACTTGTTGTTGTTGATGTTGTTAAAGGAAAGAACTAGGAGAGGAATATGAGAGGAAAGGAGTGGAATGGAAGAGAGAGGAGTGGAGTGGAATAGGAGAGGAGAGGAAAAGGTTTAATTTAATTTAATGTAAAAGGAGTGGAGTGGAGTAATGTAAAAGCTTTAATTTAAGTTTAATTAATGAAAGGTTTAATTTGAGTTTAATTAACTAAAAATGTTTAATTTAGATTCAACTAAAAGAAAAAGGTTTAATTTCCAGTTAATTAAATTTATCTAGGAAGAGGAGAGGATAAGATAAGAGAAGAGAGGAGAGATAAGAAGAGAGAAAGAAGATATAAGAAGAGAGCAAGAAGATGCTCCTACAGAAGAGGAGTAGAAAGTTTCTGTTAATTAACTGAAACTACTCCTACAAAGAAGATACTGAGAATCTGAACTACTGCTAATCCTCTTATTGCAAGCCAGCAAATGTGCTCACTAAATGGATTACTCCCACTCAAAATTGAACATTGGTAAAACTTGACATTGGCATGTGTAACACTGTACTCCTAGAGAATGTGCTCACTAAATGGATTTTTATTTTCGGAACACATTAGTAAAACTGAACATTGGTAACAACCTGAACTTTGCTAACACTGATTTTCATTGACAATATTAAAGAATGGTCATGTAGACATTCAGAAGTTAGGCAATTCGACTCAACAGTGTATACAAACAACAAGGAAGTGTTCATATAGCCCTTTCAGGTGGAAACAAAATCACATGAGAACTTAAAGCTAGCCACCATGGTACCCCCCCCTCTCTCTCACTCACACACACATACACACACATAGCAGAGCAAACTCAAAATTGAAATGCATTTTTTTCTCTCACAAAATAAGAAGAGAGGGAGGACGACAAGTGAGGCTCACATTGCATCGCAGTTGAAGTTGGACTCACTGGTGATTTTCAATCGGTGCCCACAGCACATGGTGCTCAGTCTCTTCCTATTGCCACCATACGGTCTCGACCTGGGTGAGCTCGGCCTCCACCACCCCATGTCGTGACGTGGTGTGCTGCTGGACGGCAAGCACCCGGCGGCCCAGGCTGCTCACACCGGCGTACGGGCTCGGTGACCTGACGGACGATCACAAGAATGTAAACAAATTCAGAGCTGGCGATGCACAAGCAGCAGCAGTAGTGCACAATGAACACACGAGCACAATGAACTCCAGATAGTCCTAAAATTTTATTCCATCACTGAACACTGCAAGGTGATGTTCTGTAAGTTTAGGAGTAGTAACCATTTTAAGCCAAAGGCACGATGAACACACGAGCACACATGAGCACAATGGTTACTGAAATTTATCATAAGCAGCTGCATGCATCATCTACTCCTAATCTTTCAGAGTACACACCCTACAAGCAGTAGTACTCACAAATTGACAGAAATTTATCCAGTGTAGTTCTAAGCTTTCAGAGTACAAAAACTTCATGCTTCATCTCTGACATTTACAGAAGTTTATTCAGTGATGTGCATGACAGCGGCGGGTGGGTTACCTGATGTGCAGGCCAGTGGCGGGCGTGAGGTACTTGGAGACTCCTTCTCCGGCAACATCGTCTCGGCATCCCACACGGCGCGGTCCTCGCGGGACTACACGAACCCGTCGCCGGCGGTCCTGCTCGTCATGGCCGCCTGGCTGTGGCAGCTCCTTTCGAACAATGGCGCGCTGGCGGACGGCGCTAACGGCACTGCATGCCTGTGCATGGGCCCACAATGCGTGCCACCATGCCCTGTCCCTGGGACACCGACGCAGTTCCCCTTCTGCCCGCAGCGGCCGCCAGTGGTCGGGCCCTTCCCCTGCCCAGCGAGCCAGAGATCCCCGCTACCCTGAGGAAGGTGGAGCAGCCGCGCTCCAGATCCAGCCGCCGGAGTAAAAATGAAATCTTGAAGAGGGAGAGGCGACGGCGTATGGCAATAAGGAAAGGCGGCGACGACGCGAGAGGGAGAGGCGGAGGCGCTGCGTGCGGAGTAGAGGTGTCGGCGACGCGTGCGACGGAGAGGCGCCAGTGGCGGTGAGATAGGGGTTTGGGAGCCAACGAGCGAGTGGCTGAGCTGAGCGAGAGAGTGGGAGGGTAGTTTCGGAAACGACAGAAATGTCATAACGCGACGGAAATTGCACTAGAAACTCCCAACGACAATTATTTCGAAACAGAGGGAGTACTATCTGACAAGATTCAGTTGTCACCTCAAATTAGAGCACATCGAGGCAGCCATCCCTGCCTCTTCTCCCAAAGAAGCAGTGGCCTCCGGCGCGCGATGGAGTAAGCCCTGTGCCATCCATCGTTCCGAGCAACACGGGGAAAGTCTGACGTTGACTCCTGTAATGGACGTTGTCGTCGGACCCTAGCACCAGCGGCGGCGGCAGGACTTCGATTGATGGATTGACCACTTCTTCGACATGCACGAACACTCGATACAGGTACATCCCTAACATGGTCCACGGCGGCCTTGGTGGCGCATTTAACAAGATAACCCGGTTCCTGCACCGGTATCTCAACACCAATCACCTTCGGTATGGTGGACGGCTTCTTCATCCATGCCATAACCGTCAGAGCCCAGCTGTCTGGAGGAACAAACATACTTACAAGCTCACCTCCAAGGTCGTTGATAAGCTCGTTCATGGACTCGCTATTCCAAGAATGTCGAGGCATGCCGTGGAAGGTAAGCTTTGTTAAAAACTCAAGCTCAGAGGGCACCGAGCCCCATCCTGGGTGCCACCGATCAAAGCTCACCAGCGTGCCATCACAGAACAAACGCCGGGAAGATTCGAACACACGACTGCAGTCGAAAGTTGTCCGGAACCTGACGAAGAAATCAGCCGGTGGCGGACATACTTCAACGAGCAAGTCACTTATTTGGATGCCGTGCGCAATGCCAAGAGCTTTGACAAGGTCGTCCGGCGAGACGGGAAGCCGGTCGCTGTTGATGGTTACCATCAGCACTTTGCCGGCAAACTAGCCGTCAAGCGCCGCCATGCCATTGTTGAGCGACAGCACGCAGCGACCGAAGGCAGGACGGACCTCAGGATCTCCGGCTCGGAGATCCGCGTTGTCCGGCGACATGATAGTGCGCTTGAGTACAGGGAGTACATGAGGGGGATTTGGGGAAACTAGAGTAGGAATCGAGATTCCAGAGGTGGGGGAGGGGCGAGAGACCGGGGATGAAAAGGTAGCATGAATTTCGAGCACGCGCCAATATGCTCTCGGCACGCAAGCGCACGAAAACACCGGTGGCGCCCACATTTCGGCCTAAGAGTCCTTATTCTTTCTTTTTTGGAGAGCCCGGCCTTTTTTTTCCAGGATCTTTTGAGTGCCCGGCCAAAGAGTCATAATTGACCTATTTGGCATTGCGTTACTACTCGGCCCATATTCAACGACACCTCACTAGCCCAAACAAGTGTACATCATCGAAAATACAGTGAGCTCAAATTATATAACTTGAAAAAAGGAGATATACTCTGAACACTGGAGAATGGTGATGCCCTCATTTAGCCCACTAGTAGTTTGAGACAATAAACAGTTCGAAACAACGATATATACAACATTCAAACACTGACTAGTGACTACTACTGACATAAACAACAAGACATGATAGTTCATAAGAAGTCTTGCTACACCACCAAAACGCACCCATCTCAGAAGCGCCAGACTCTCGTGATCCGCATTTAGAATGACATTCTAAACAGAAGCAACTATTACATAGAAAGAGTGACATAGACGAGGATGACCAAATGACGAGGAATATGCATAAAAAAATAAATTACTACCCATCCAGAACCAGCAACAGAGACAACAAAGTCATTCGAAGAGATGATCCAACACCATCATAATTTGCAGCCCCGCTTCAGCGACTAGTGATCCGGAGACACCAGTACTCCACCCTTTCGATGCAACAACCCAATTACCTATCAACCTGAAGGCTTGAACCACATCACTGCCTATCGTAATTGAGACATCCTAGGATCAAAGTTAATCTGGATGCCTTTGTCATTCTCACCTTCTTTTGGCTGCAGGGTATATCGTTGACAATCAGGGGAGCTTGCTCCCGAACTCCTAGGGCTCGCCGTGTAGACACAGTTTTCCATAGAAAACAGAGCCTCTTTGCCATCAAGGTCCTTGCCAACGGTGATCTCCTGGTTAATCGGGTAATTGAGTCCGAGAAACAGAGAGTGTGAACCAAGGCTGTTTACCCGCCTCCAACTAAAAAATCCTAAAGGCCCCAACAAGCTGGTATCCTGCTCATAGACATAACAGCCACTGTCCGGATACTCACGTACACACGGTGCTTGTATACTGATGGGTTTTTGCAATATAACTTTTCCGCTCATGTGTCCGAATGATCATCGCCTTTTGCCGTCTCGATCGAGCGAGGAACCAGTTGTGCTTCCTGTTTTTGGCAAAGTGGTGTGATTACAAAGGGCAGAATCGAGGGGCACCTGCATCATATCAAAAGGACATGCATTGTCAATGTAAGATTAGCATTGTTCAGAGTATGAGTAGGATAATTCAAGAAACATCATTGATATGTCCCTGTTCGAACTGGGAGGAAAATACAGGGAAATCTATACTGGGTTCGAAAATATAGAAGTGCCATGCATGGTTATACTCATGTTGTCTCGCAATCGATTCTTCACAGGAAACTACCATGTCATGCATGTTATGTAATCATGTTCTGTCCTCACAAACAAATTCTTCAAGGTAACTAATAGACCATGCATTGTTATATACTCGTGTTCTGTGGGCAAATTTTTGTGAGGATATTATTCTAGCCATTGATTGTCAAGGGCGAATATAGGTATGTACACATGGTAAGCATTGCAGGTTTTCACTAGTTCCAAATATAGAGTTCTCCATATGCACATTTACTTCCCTAATGTATGGTTAGATGAAACCAAAAGGTGGTGCATGTTTCTACATCATGAAAATGAGGAAACTAACATGGCCATTGATACACACTCATATTTAGTAGTAGTTATAGATTCTTCGTAAAATAAGGATAATATCCATATATTCCTAACCGCTTGATTATTCAGGGTACAAATTGGTTGTAATGACATGGTCACAATCGCATGAATTAACTCATTCCAAATATAGCTGATTTACGGCATCTCTAATATATTGCCATAGTTCAACTCAAATTCTGCTCAAACAGGGATATGACAATCATCACAAAAAGTTCAAACAGTGTCATGGCATCATCATTAACATGAGATGGAAACAACTTACACGCGTCGTCCCAGCAATACGTGGTGCCATCTGCTTTGTCAATCGCGTAGATGATGCCATTGTGTTGAATAGCATCACAGAAGTGTGTACCAGCTTTGACGATGATCCACCGTGAGCCGAGTTGTCTCCAGCTAAAGAAGGCACCGGCGTAAAGATAGGTGATTCCGCGGTCGAACAAGGCAATTAGCTTGAAGTCTGCGTAATTCGCATGTCGTGTGGGCACTTGGCAGATTACAATCTTCTGCAAAACAAGGTCCATCCAACTGACGTAGTAATCTAGATGACTTGGACCGTGATGTTAATACTCTATATAATCCAACGGAGGAAGGATAATCTCATGGGAGGTCTGGAAGTTCACGAGCACCAACTTTTTACCGTCTTCTCTAAAGGCAGCCATCCAGTGGGAGTTCATGCCGACCCAGAACATACCCGCTAAGAAGTTTCGGGCGATGGTGATCGGATCGGTGTCGAGGGAAATGATGTACGGCGACACACTACATACCTGCAAAGAAGTTTCGGCTAATGGAGATCGGATTGAAGTCGAGGGGCATCGTGCACGCCTCCGTATCATGGTGAGCCAATCTCGCAAGACCAGATAGCAGCAAGCATGGTGTCTTGAAAAGCTTAGGCCTCGCTCGACGATGGCCGTGTGCATGTCCCTCGAGCATGCAGCAAGCCGCAGGGCGGTCAACATATCCATACACGAACAACAGAGGTCGAGGATGTCACTGGGGAGATTGCTCCAATCGCGGCTCATATGGATGTTGCGCGGTTCGCGTTCGTCCATGGTGGGGTTTGGAAGGGGGCTTGATTTACGGGGGAGAAGGATATCGGTGCTGGAGCGGCTAGCGAGGGAATAGTGATACTGGGGGAGGTGAGTGAGGCGACGGTACACGGGGGCACGGTGAGATGGAGACGGAGAAGGAGACAGAGAAGGAGATGGAGATGGATTGGTGCTATGGGAGCGGAGAGGGAGACGAGGCGAGGCGCCAATGTCTGTGTGGCGGTGATAGACTCGCATAAAGGCATGTGGTGAGGCTGACTTTGGTAACCCGAACGCCGCCACCACCGGACTAGTGTCAGTAGCAGGTGTTGTCATTTCACTGTGAGGACCGGATGAATAGTATTTTGACCATCAAGTGTACCATAGTTGTACTACTACTAGTAGTAGTAGTAGGAACATGAGTACTCCAGTATTGTATAGCGGAAATAGGTCTCCCGTGCTAGCATGCCTCTTCACTTCATCGTTCGGGTATCATTCATATTGCGAGCAGAACCAAATTCTCGTGCATGCCCAATCAACGCCTGCCGCTATGCATGCAAAGTGGGTCGCTCGTGCATCAAGGACGGCATGCAGATCGCTCCACACTTGAGAAGAGGAAAAATGGAAAGGTAGAATGCGGCAGCAGAGGAAGAGAACGCTGGCTAATGAGGCTGGGAGGGGATCGAGCAGGAAGTTAATGCTCCACGCCTAAAGGTTCTGGGAAAACCTGATTTTCATAAGGTGACTTATACTCACTTAAACAGAGGGAGTATTCCTTAACCAGAGAATGTTGTGTCTCCCACTCACGCGCTCAGAAAAAAAGCTACAACACATTTTTTTATCTGTTTGCATAGGTCCCACCTATCAGCAAGGATGGGCACGTACACGAATAGGTACGACTCCTCGCCTACCCGATAGCCTTTTCGTTGTCTACCTAGCCGCCTAATCAACTGCGCCTCGCACGCCACTTCTCCCACTTACTTCTCCATTGGGAACCGATTAGCCTCGGCTTCTTCACCTCCCCTTCGCCTTCATTTGCATCCAAACCCCATGCGCTCACATTGTTTTAACCTCTTTAAATAATCATCTACTACTTCAGTTAGACTAGCCATCTAATCCTAATTCTCCAAACCAAAGCCCTCCATTCCAGCGGTTCCAAATGGCGAAAGAGATCGAGATGCAGGTTTTTAGCGTCCAACATGTCCTCGTCGAAGGCTCGATGCACATAGTTGCCACCGTCACCATCCACCCAAGGGATGTTCTGCAGTGGATCAACAATGTATCCAACTCCCTCAAAAAGGTAGAGACGAGGGTCATCGGTCTCGACGCATAGTACACGGAGCGTGCCCATGGGAAAATCCAGTGCGCCGCCGTCCTTCAGCTGTGCCTCGAAGATGATGTTTTGGTGTACCACATCATACACTCGCCCTCCATACCAGGTGAGCAGTGGCGGAGCTATGTGCTGCGTGCAGGGGCCATGGCCCCCCATCATTGCTAAAACTATGAAGGAAAAAAATAGAGCCTGCTTAGATTAGAAAAATTAGAGCCTTTGCCCCCCAAACATGCATAATTTGTGTTTGGCCCCTCAAGATCTTGTCTAGCTCCGCCACGCAGGTGAGCTTCACGATTTCTTGTCTCGGGAGGACGATACTACGTGGGGCAGCCATCGAAGGGGACAAGCGAAGCTGGAGCCATACAACCTTGATTTGAAAAGCATCGCTGACCTACAAACCAGAATCAAATTTCCTGTAGAAGATTGTGCTAAATAGACACCATTCCTATTCGACGTAGCAAATTTTGTGCTCGGTTCAAATCTTCAGAAGGGTGACGAGATGGTGGCATTAAGGTCGTCCGGATGGGAGAATTATCCCTTGATGTACGAGCGGATAAAATATGCAGCCCTCGATGCACGTGTGAGTTTCGAGATAGCTGCAAGGTCCAAAGAGCTTGTTGCGAAGCCGTCTCCCACAGAGAATGAGAAGAAGAAGAAGAAGAAGATGAAGAAGAAGAAGAAGAAGAAGAAGAAAACGCTGCACCAGCAGGAGGGCATTATGGATGGATGAACTATTTCCTCTCTTGTAAAAAAATTTATTCCCTCTCGGTGTATATTGATATAGATGAACTATTTCGATGGTGTGCATGTCTTTGGAACAGAGTAGTAGCGTGGGTCCGCTTGACTATAAGGAACTATTTATTCGCATATATAGCTTTCTCTGCTACTCCTTCCAGTGATCGGTATGCAGTGCATGTGTCCATAGACATGACAGCTTGTCCATGGAAGTTCAACTACAGCGACAATCACGTTTCATCTCGCGATTCCCACGATGCCTATCCAACTCACGGCACCACGCCCCCTGACATGCGCCTCACCCCTCTCGGCCGCACCGCACCTCTGCCTTTGTGTGCATGACATGTGGGCCACCTAAAATGCGGCGAGCATCAATTTTCTACCACAGCCACCCGCGATTCCCCACGACGCCGCTCGAACCCATGAAAACACACATCCCCTGACCTACGGCTCACCCCTCTTGGCCCCACTGCCCCTCTGCCTTCGAGAGCATTACATATGGACCAGTCACCTATCGGGTCCACATGTTATTGACTCAAAGGTAGGTGTAGTAAGGCGATGAAGCTCAGTCCCGACGGCCCGGAGAGGGAAATGTAACTCCTGCGCCAGGGCTTTGTGGTGCTCCCACAGCACGAACTCGTGCCAAACTCGAGATTTTTTGTTTACTATACATGCACACAACTATTTAATGGACATTGTAATCTCGACATGTGATGGGGAGCTCTAAATTTGAATTTGAAACATATAAAATGAAAAGATTGAAAACAAATAAACTGGGAGAGAGGGAGTATATCGTAGGATGTGTCCCATACAAAATAAGTCCCCTGGTTTGTCACCGTGAAGATGCGGTTAGAAAGGAGCACATCGTCTTCCTACTCGTACGGCAACAAATCGGCTGCAGACAGCATGGTCTGCCTTTGACCGCCATGTGCAAGGTTCGTGCTATCTTATTCAATCTCACTGTGGTTCCATCAAACCAATTCATGCGGTGGCCCGTTGCATGGCTGATCCCAATTTTGGACAAAGGTTCTACGGGAACGGTGTCACCGTTGTAAATGTTGTGCAAATTGGTGTTGGTACCCTCCTGTACATATGCAAGCCAATCTCCACTCGCACCGAGCCTAGCCTGTGAAACAGTGGGTAGGGGGAGAATTAGGAAATGGACACGGAAGTAGTATTTAGAATGCATTTACTACGTGATCAAACTCATCTTACCTGCTCATCGGAGGAAATCCTAGTGCCCCTCAACGTCGGCATCTCAAGGGGCGTCAACTTGCAACTACGGCCACGCCGCGCTGGAGAGACCCCCAAGGAAACATCCTCGTGCGTTCCACGGAACACTACTAGGAAAAGGCCTACTAATGGCGCACTGATTTTGCCTACTAATGGCGCATTACCAGTGCACCATTAGTAGCACGCCACTAGAATTCTTTACTAATGGCGGACCACTGGTGCGCCATTAAGTATCTGGTGTACTAATGGCGCACCAAGCAGTGCGCCATTAGTATGTAAAACCATGCGCCATTAGTGTGCCTCCCGGGGGGCCATATGTAAGCATGTGCTTTGTCATACTAATGGCGCATTCTGTGCTGATGCGCCATTAGTATCCTTTGGCACACTAATGGCGCACCTGGTGGTGATGCGCCATTAGTATGAATATTTGGTTTTTTTTGCTTTTCTGATTTTTGCACAGGTTACAAAATATATTATTGGACAGAATATAGACAGCAGCACACAACAACATCAGATTCATCGAATACAATAGAAGATTAGTCTCCGAATACAATTCATCATATTAGTCTCCGAATTCAAAAGACCGAACAAAGATAAAACATTACAAGTCTCAAGACCGCGAGTATCGAGTTTGTCTTCACATTACAAGTCGATATCGATCATCTAAACTACCATCACATAGAAGAGAGCTGTGGTCATCACGATGAGCATCATCGCGATCAAACTGGTCTTCATCCGGTTCCTCCAACGCTCCCTCCTCTCTCCCGCTAGATAGCGGGCGTATCTAGATTCAGCCTCCGCCCTAGTGGTGTACCTTTGTAACTGTTACCACTGAACGGTGAACCTGTCTCCGACACTCCTCCCCCGTCAGAGACTCCGGGAACCTTACCCTTGTACACGACATACGACGGCATCTCTATGCACAAGCCAAACAACAGACAATACATAAGCAATATTTAAGTATGCAACAAAAGGATCGGAAGAGAAAAGCAAGACATTAATAGCAGGATTCATGGTCCTACTAATAAATAGCATCGATTACATCTAAGTTTAACGACTGTCCAAATAAAAGAGACATACGAATTCATTAAAGTATAATTACAACATGAGCCAATCAATGTTTCAGAACTACACATCACTACTTTCGACTCGACTCATCGGACAGGAGCGTGGATGAAGCCGCCGTCTGTCGTGATGGTCATGAAATCACGATTGTTGTCACCCTGCATTTGTAGCGTTTCATCTATCTCACTATTGGACGGTTGATATCTGAGGAAGAACTGCCCCGAGGTATGAAGGACATCTTGATGGATGATGTCCGCAAACTCCGACTGGATGCGAAAGAATTCTTGAACTGCCGACAAGCTCGCGGCCCAATCTTTGAGATTATCTGGTAGCAGAAGTTGATGATGGTCCCTTACGATCGCCCGCATGTGATGGAGGGCGTAGTAGGCATCCTTCGATCACAAAGCGGCTGCTTGACGCAGCAGAACTTCGTATTGTGTGAGAACATGTGCTTGCCGTACTTATGAACTGCCCTGGTGAAGGTGCCTCCAGATTTGGCGTAGCCGGGGAGACCATCATCAAGAACTTTCTTGACATTTGTGTAGTCTGTCTTGGAGTTACGGTTCGGGTCGAAATACGTGGCCATGGAATATTTCGGGCTTAAGAGGATGAGTGTGCAATGTGTGTCACAGCACAGAACACGGAATGTTAGAAAAAAAAGAACGATCGAAATCTAAGAAATCATATGTTACGGAGCGGTTAAGGGATGACTTACTCGGGAAAGTAAGCCACAAGGAAGTTATCCTTATCTGGGTTTGCCAGAATGACGCCTTTGAGGTGTGAACTCGCAACTTGGCGGTCCCCAACGCTGCTCCAGTGCTTGGCACGCATGTAGAAGGGGTCCACTATCACGATGTCCGGGGTCTTGTCTCTAATGATCCGCATCTCCATTCTCAGCGAAAACAGCCGAACAAAGGTGTAGTGCAGCGGATGAAGGTTAAACATAGCAAAGATGTCATCAAACCGCAGGACGATCGTACCCCCGATGTCGCCATCCACAAAGCCCTTGCCCTCTGGCACCTTGGCCACGAAAACCGGGTATGCCACATCATTCTCTCTGAGAGCCGCTTCTCCAAAGAAAGAACACTGTCGTGCAGACTCCGTGATAGCACCGTTGCAACATTGAGCATATTTGGCGGTAGCATCGCCCTACCCGCCACATGCACCCTCCTCAAGATATCCTTAGGTGAAGGTGGCCCGCCCCGAGCACGGATCGAACTCGGTGCCGCTAGCTCGCACCGGCGCCCTTGTTAGTCTTTTCGCTTCCTCCCTTCTTCTTGATCTCCTGTAATGGGATCGAGTTCGCTAATGCACCGCCTTCTTGAGCGTGTTGGGGCTGATAATATTTCGCACCTCAGCTATCGAGGCTCGGTGAAGGCGCGAGCTGAGGCGTGTCTCGAGAACTGAACGCCGATGACGCTGCTGTAATTGATTTCTCTGCCGCATCAGCCAGATCGCGGTCGCCTTGGTTGGGTTCTTGAGAAAGAGGCCCGCAGAACTCGTCAGCGCACCCATGTTCGCAAAGTACTTATCAACTTTGGTAAATGTACCGTCATCGTTGTCGCCGCCGTCCGGATCTCGTGCCATAGGGTTGTCCGGATCCGTGCCATAGGGATGTCCGCAGGTCCGTTAGCGTTGCGGCGTTCTTGCCATGGCTTGGCGCCGCACGATCGGGCGGTCTTGTTCGTGGGTGGTGTCCTCGCCTCAAACGAATCTGGCTCTTCGCCAAAGCAGGGCCGTTTACGCAGACGCCAGGTCATTTCATCTTCTTCGCGGCCCCGTGGGTCGAATCGAGGTAACAGCTCGTCGCAGCTGGCAGCACCAACCACTTCAACCCTATACACCGTGGGTGGCATCGATTACCGTGGAACATGGGGTTGCCGGTTGAATGATTCTGCCCTTGGCGACATCGACCAACTCGGCGCCCACGAAGTGCAGAAGAGTGCAAGGAACGTCGGCGGTGCCCTGCGAAAACATGTACATGGCGTCAGGGATGCCCAGTCAAAGGCAAGGAGATGAAGTCATCGGCCGAGACACTTAGTTACCGTGATGCCGTCGAGCTCGGCTAATGTTGAGGCACCGCCAACGGCGGGCGTGCAACTGACGGAGGGGGCGCTTGCTGGCGAGGTGCCGGCCGGCTTACACCAGGGTGCATTAAGCTCCAATGCCCGTGCCGGCGTCGGAGACACGAATACCGCCTCTGCCTGAGACACCAATGGCGCCGCCGCCGGAGACACCAATGGCGCCGCCGCGTTACAGCGAAGTTGCTGGCCGTGAAGCTAGGAACCGGGAGGCCCTGCTGGCGCCCGCAATCCACGCGTCAGCCCATGAATCAACGTAGGCACCATGGCATTGAGCTTCGCTCCAGCTTGTTGTTCCACTTGCTCTTGGACAAGCTCCGGAATCCGCGCCACTTGTGCCTTGAGTTCTTCAACCTTGCGCGTCTGGCTTTCCGAGCTGGTCTTTTTCTCCTTCCGCACACCAGCGGTATAGAATGACACCCATTTTGTGGACAAGCCTTTGCCGGCCACACGGCCAGCTGACGTCGGCTTAGTGAGCTTATCCTTGTTTTTCATTACGTTCAACGCCCTATTTAAAGGGGTGTCAAAAGGGGAGCTCTGATACGACCCCGCGCTCCTGCTTTCATTGTCCCGTGAAAGGAACGTGAACCATTTAGAAATATTCGGGATTAATTAGAGTGCAACCATATGGAGCTAATTACGCGGGGGTGTATTCCTTACCAGAACAAGCTCAAGCGCCCTGGTCTTCGGATCCGTGGTAAGCTCCTTTGTTATTGGGTCCTCCTTGTACCGGGCCCTGACATAGTTCCTAGTCTGCTTGTCACCGCTGTATTTCTCGAAGCGGGGCGGTAGGCCTTGCTCGGCAAGCTCCGCGTCCTCCTTGTCCCATATAGGCTCCGCCACTCTGTAACCGCTGGGACCGAGTTTGTGTTCCCCTAAGTTCAACTCCGCATTTCTTTCCCCATCGACTTGATTTGAGGTTGACTGCTCTCGCACTTGATCTTGAACTCCTTGTACTCATCTTCGCTCATCAAAGGATATTTCGCCTTGATCTTCTTATAACTATCACCTTTATCAATCATTCTCTTCACCGCGCTTCTCCAAGTAGACAGGGCCGTGCTCATCTTCGTGAGGGCGGCACTGCTCACTTTATTCCTTGAGAGGCGTGTGTTTTCAAATTCAAGGGAACTTGTATCGCTCGTGTAGCCGTGAAGAGGAGGTTGCGCAAATTCCTCGGTCCTTATGCCTAAGGTTCTCGATGTTGATCGAGACGGTGCTCCAGAGAATGCACCCGAGCTGAACCGAGTACCCCTTGACTATATGTTTGGGCTCCGTTGGATTCCGCCGGAGTCCACTTGAGTGAATTCCTCCTTGAGGGTGCGGAGCGCATTCGGGCGCCGGTCCTTCCTTTGCTTCTTGGTTGGCTGCCATCGTGTGTGCGCCGCCATCATCGATGGTGGCATCCTCGGCGGCACCATCGGTGGTGTCATCCCGACGCCACTAGGGGTTGTGTAATCAGGATCGGTGTCTTCATGGCGCCGTCATAATGGTGAGGTTGTTCCTCCATCTGCCGGGACAGCTCCTGAATTGCTTGCCGCTCAACCACCGGCCTCATCGCTGTGGGCCATGTTTCGCTCTAAATAGGAAAAAGTTTGGTCAAAAAGTTGGTTATTGTCAAGGAACAAGATCATGGTCTCATCATTTAGGGTTTGTCGACACCGAGGCACCCTAAAAGCCTAAGCTTTCATCATCTAGGGTTTGTCGACGCCGAGGGACCCTAAAAGCCTAAGCATACATCATTTAGGTTCTCATCAACACCGAGGCATCCGGGGCAGCCAAGTTAAGTTTTCATCATTTAGGGTTTATCGATGCCGAGGCACCCTAGGTTGGGCCTAATAACTTAGCACTAATCACTTGGCTCTATTGCCACCTATGTTGGGTTTATCATCTAGGGTTTATCGATGCTAAGGAGAATTCTAAGTATGGCTTAATCAATTGGCTCTATTGCCACCTATGGTTTAATGCAGCAAGAATGGCAGGGCACTTGATCCTACTTAACTAAGTACTAAGATACCCCGGCCCATGCATTAGTCGCAAGTACCCCATATGTCCTATTTTTAGCAAAGTCATGCTAAAATTCACGGAAAATTTTAGCATGACCTTCGCTGAAAATAGGACATATGGAGTACCAGAATTTGCCGGAACAGAAGTTAATCAACATTCCGGCAAACTCAAGGGCCTCTCGGGGTACCTGCAAATTCATCTCGACACAATGGTCGGAGACAAAACCCAGCAAACTAGCAAGATGATCATCATCTTTGCAAGATAGTAGCTCAAGTTTTTTAAGGTAGCCTCTGAAGAAAACAGCATTGCAACATTCAAGTTCAGACATACACACTGAACATTTGACTAGTTACCTCTGAAGAAAAATATACGCTGACTATTGGACACAAAGAAAACAGCTATTGTAAACATTAAGTCATGGTAGTGTGCGCTGAAGCAATTACAGTATAGGAACAACAACACAACAGTAGCAAATACAAGTCCTCATAAGTGTAAGAGAAGTGTACTAGAGCTGTAAACAGACTTAAAAACCCACATGATGTTATAGCTGATACACTTGAACAAGATGATACCAAATGGGAAGGAAAATTGTATCACTCTAGATTAGTGTAGCCACTATCTAACAAAACCAGAATGTTAACAAAATTACACCATGATGACACCAAATTCTTGTAGCAGTACAATGAGTTCACAGGATAAAAAATCATCCACATTCACCAACCCAAACTGGTGGAGATACTGACAAACCAGAACCTCCTGTGTTTCTGCCATTTTATTTTTCCCATCGTATATGTTTTTGATTCATGTCATGGTACTTGCTGTCAAACCAAGTATTTTCTTTCTACATCATCTGGGAAGTTTCCTTCTTCTTGTCTCACTATCTTCTTGTCTCACTACAAAAACTAGTATGCTTAGTTGAGACTAGTATGCTTAGTTGCATTATGACAGCAAAGTGTCACGATTCGGACAACAGAGCAGCTAAGCATAGCAAGTGGATAGTTTAGTCGGTATACTTGTACTCTTTAGAAAGCATGAGACATATATTACCGGAGGAGACTTCACGAGAGTTGCCTGTGAATTGAAAATACAACGAGATCAGCAAAGGACAGTAAGATATATACTGAAATTATCATAACAAAATGCCAGCTACTGCCATGGTCAAAGAATAGATTATGATAGCTGGACAAGTACAGGTCAAACAAGATAATTTTCAGAACCGGTTTAACCACCGCAGGATAAAACAATGCATCCAAGACTGGGCTTAGACTAATATCCTCATAGCATAATCTGACATCAAGCAAATATTATAAGAACAGTGAAAATGTATGTTCACTGCAAATGAATATGGACCAAGTGTTCTCATTAACTACTTAAAGAATTAGTTCCATATTGTTGCATGAGAATTGTAGAGAGAAAAGATACATGGTTCTACTTCTGGGATTGGTTACATCTCTTATTGTTCACATTCTTGTCAAAGGACTTTAACCATTAATTATCAGAAGAACTAATGCACATTTAAACACCCTGAATCCGGAAGAAGTAATACAACACTACATAGTACCTCTATAGTTTCCATGCCAAACTTTGGGTGATATCAACATTAGAAAGCATGATCATGAGAACAACATCAGTTTGAAAGATATTGTAACCCCTCCTGGTAACAAATATTCATCTACTCATTTGTAGATACCTAGGAGTAACAAGACTGCACTTGCCAATAATGTTTTATTTATGCTTCCCAAGGACGAACTCCTAAACTGAACACAAAAAACTGTGTGCACATCTGCAAGTTGTAGAAGGAAAAGGTGCAACACTAAAAAAATATCAAACTAACAGATACATTAATCAATTATGGACTTCTTACATGTTACATCTATAATTAGTGGCCAAAAAGAATAATAATTAATGTTTCATATTGTTGCATGAATCCAAACTCACTGGAAAATTCACTAATTGAGCCTAGCTACTTAAAGAAAGAATCTCTAGGCGGATGCTTAGTTGAGACTAGTATCCTCTAAAATGCATCTAAATGCAAGCTCAGAGATTTGAACATTTGGAAAACACTAGCTACTTAATTCTCCAACCCCCTTTCCTTGTCCAAATTTCTCCAACCCCCAACCCTAGAACACATCAGAAGGCAATAAAGAGGGGGAAGAGGGGGAAGCGGCTCGGGTGCTCACTTGGGAGGTCGAGGGCGACTCGGGGCAGCTGGAGCTAGTCGAGGCGGCGCGAATTCGGCTCGAGCGGTGGCGGTCCTCCTGGGCAGGCCGCGCGGTCGAGGGCGTCGAGCGGTGGCGGTCCTCCTGGGCGTCCGAGCTCGTCCGGGTCCTCGTAGTCGAAGAGGAAGACGGCGGTGGTCCTCCTGGGCTGGGCGCGCGGTGTTGGACGGCGAGCACGTTGAGGTCCCAGGCGGGGCCGCGGGGGGAGGGGGCGCTTGGGTGGGAGGACGTCGAGGGCACTCGGCTCAGGTACGGCGAGGGAGGCGGCACTCGGCTCGGGGACGGCGAGGGAGGCGGCGAGGGAGGCGGCGCTCGGCCCGGGGACGGCGAGGGAGGCGGCGAGGGAGGCGGCGCTCGGCTCGGGGACGGCGAAGGAGGCGAGGGGGCGGCGAGGGGGACGGCGAACACGGGGGGCAGCGGGTGAGATCGATGAGGCAGGGGAGAGATTAGAGAGATTGGGGATTTAGTGTGTGGGGAAGCTTTCTAATGGCGCACCACCCCCTCATGCGCCATAAGTATGACTATTCTAATGGCGCACCACCCCTCGGTGCGCCATTAGAATTTTGTTTTAATCTAGCCCACTAGCCCTATCTACAACCTAACTCTATCTACAACAGAACCCACCCACTAGCCCGACTGGTCAGCACGCAACACACACACCAGGAGGTCCTGGGTTCGATTCCCAGGCTCCCCAATATTTTTTATGCATTTTAAATGCTGTTTTTTATATTTATTTGTGTTTAAATATGTTCAAACTTGTTTAAATCATAACAGTAATATTTTTTATAAAAACTGTAATAAGTTTTTAAAAAATATGTTCAAACTTGTTACTTGAAAATATCATCGGTGGCGGCGGTGGAGCGGGGGAGGGTGCGGGGGGGGCATTGGCGGCGGTGGAGCGGGGGAGGGTACGGGTGGGATCGAGATGGAGGGGGATCGAGATCGAGATGGAGGGGGAATCGAGATCGAGATGGAGGGGGATCGAGATCAAGTGTCCTCATGAATTCAAAAAGTGCCCATGAAATTTAAAAATATTCATGATATCAAAAAGTGCCCATGAAATACAATCGACAAATGAAGACTACGATTTAAATACAATCGATCTTAGCTAGCTATCTGTTCACAATATTCTTGCCTTCTTTTTCGCAAATGGAGTTCTTACGTGGAACGGACGCCCTTAGGTAGGGTGGTCCTGCTTCTTCTTGTGGTGTGTGCTGCTACTTCATCGTCGTCGTCATGTTCGATCTTGGTCGCCGACTTTTCAAGTCTTGCTCATTGGCTACTCCATCCATTCCGATGATCTTCCTTTTGCCTCTCCTCACGACAACACGACAGGGCTTTGACGGGTCGGTAATGAAGAAGCATTGGTCCACTTGGGAAGCCAGTACCCATGGCTCATTTTTCGCGGTGACGTTTGTGCCCTTGGTCTTGATTTGGCCGGGTATAACCATGGTGGTGAAATACGGTCTTCTATTAGGACGCTCTTGGCCCATCTGACACGGAACATCGGGACCTTCTCTCCAGCGTAGCTCAGCTCCCAGATCTCCTCGATCCTTCCGTACTATCTGTCCTTGTCGTTGCCGGTGTAGGATTCCATCATTACCCCGGAGTTATGATAACCATCGCTCTTCATGTCCTTCTTCTCGGTGTAGAATGTGTAGCCGTTGATATCGTATGCCTCATAGGTCATCAGGTTGTGCTCGGCGCCCTGTGACAAGGTGAATATGAGTTGTTCTTCCGTGGAAGAATCCTCATGTAAAGGGTACGACAGAAGCTTCTGCTTGAACCAACGCGTGAAACATGAGTTGTGCTCTTTGATTATATCTCCGTCCATCCTCTATTGGCCTCGGCCATTGTACATCTTCTCAATAAAGGTTTTGTGCACTACCACCCAAGGATCGACCACGTCTATTTGTTGTAGCGCGACTAGGTTTGCTCTTTCAAAGTCGACGAGTGGACCCTCGAAGTCGACATGCATTTCGCGGCGACCCTCACGGTGACCCCATCCAGCGAGCCTGCCGAGGTGCCTGTTGACGGGCACACCAACGGGGTTCTCGATGCCTAGATAATTCGTGCAGTAGGAGATGCACTCTTCGGTCAGAAAGCCCCTGGCTATACTTCCCTCTGGACGTGACATGTTGCGAACGTATCCTTTGATGACACCATTCATCCTCTGATCCTCTTCGCCGACACCTTCCTCAACCCTATCGGAGCCGCTTCGCCGACACCTTCCTCAACCCTACCGGAGACGCTTCACCGACACCATCGTCAACCCTACCGGAGTAGCTTCGCCTATACCATTCTCAACCCTACCAGGGCCGCTTTGCCAACTCACTAGTCCACGGCCTCAGATCCGCTTCCTCGCACCCTCATTCAACCTACCAGAGCAGCTTCTGACGCCCCGTCCACGGCCGCAGATCCGCATCGTCGACACCACCCTTAACCCAACCACCGGAGCAGCTTCTGACGCCCCGTCCACGGCCGCAGATCCGCATCATCGACACCATCCTTAACCCAACAACCGGAGCAGCTTCTGATGCCCCGTCCACGGCTGCAGATCCGTGTCCTCGACACCATCCTTAACCCAACCACCGGAGCAGCTTCACCTGCGTCCTAGTCCACGGCCACAGATCCGCTTCGCCCACACCGTAGTCCACCCTACCGGAGCCGCTCCACAAACACCCTACTCGACAGTTCTAGATCTCCTTATCGGACATTGACAGCCAGCGCAGCGTCATCACCCTCGACGTTTCTAACCTGATTCCCACCGTCTGGAGAGATGCCAAGCACCCGCCACGGCCTAGGTACTTGTCACCTTTAAACCCGTCCAGCATCACCTACCCGATGTACTTCAAATATAATAACCGGTCGCTGTTACCTGTTATGCACCTAGCAAAAACTACAAGGACGATGTTTCTTCTGGATCTAACAGCTTGGCCAACCAAGATCCTGGACTGAGGCATTGCTATGATCTTGTAAGCGTCTCTCTCTCTCTTGTATTGTTACGTGCTCGCCGGCGTGCTTTGCTAGGATTTTCACCAGTAATCCCTTTGTGCGCATAATGATTTCTACTACTGGCTCCTAAATTACTAAATTAGATATGTAGATGTCATACATGATACTACCTCGTACCTCCGTTCCTAAATATAAGTCTTTCTAGAGATTCCACTATAGGCTACATACGGAGCAAAATGAGTGAATCTACACTCGAAAATGCATATATATACATCTGTATGTGGTCCATACTGGAATCTCTACAAAGACATATTTAGGAGCAGGGGCAATACATTACACAAAATCGTAGGTCGCATGTAGGAATTCCAGTGCACTACATTAGGCTCCCTTAGAGTGCCTGCTAGTCCAGCATACAGAGTCATGGCTAGTTTATGGTACGCACACAATTGTTAATTGGTGGTTTAAATATGCACAAGGGATATGCAATGTAGTATCATGTAGAGATGTCTGAAATTAGCCATGTCAACTTGCATATAGGGTTACACAATGAAAAAGTACAAGATGTATGTGGCAATTTCATGGAACATCGCAAAAAAAGGAGAGGCAGCGGTGAGCCTATACAGTGTGCTATGGTACGTCACTCCTCCATTGGAATCATCGTGACATGTTATTTGTATGCCGGTTCTATTAGCCAAGTTTCCTAGGGACAGTTATTACGAGTTATCCTAAGAAAATAAGCACCTGTGAACATAAGCTCCATGTAATAAGCCAACCAGTTCTTTTCATTGCGTTTTCAGCTTATCTTTGGTATGATCAGTGGAAAGTCTAGGTTGCATTATATATTTTTCATTTTGCTGCCCATATGCAAAATAATTTGACTTGCAAACATCACAAATTGAACCCAGTGTAGTAATTAATATGATAGGAAAACAAACCATCACTAGTTGCTCAAAATGCAAATACATAGATACCATCTACTTGGCACAATCTACTTTGGTCAATGTTTTCCATAGAGATCCCATTGCCTAATTTAAACGAAGAACGCATGACCCACATTTAAATGAAGAACAATTATTTATTGAAATTCGATGGTCCAAGTGGCTGGTTATTATCATATAGCAGCACCACCTGAAAGCATCATATAGCAGCAGCAGCTCATAGCAACTCATCATACAGCTGCATCAGTCTGCAATTCATCATATACCAGCAACAGCTCATATCAATTCATCATATAGCAGCAGCAGAACAGCTCATAGCAATTCATCATATAGCAGCAGCAGGAGCAGCTCATAGCAATTCATCATATAGCAGCAGCATGAGCACCTTGTAGCCATTCATCATATAGCAGCAGCAGCAGCTCATAGCAATTCACCATATAGCAGCAGCAGCTCATAGCAACTCATCAAACAGCAGCAGCAGCTCATAGCAATTCATCATATAGCAGCAGCTGGAGCAGCTCATAGCAATGCATCATATAGCAGCTGCAGAAGCAGCTCATAGCAATTCATCGATAGTGGATCAGAATGAAAATTTGGCAAAAAATCGAGGAGATCCTCACCTTGTTTGATGAGCTCATCCTTCAACAACACCTCAAGGCCATGGCACGGGAGAAGGGAGGGGAATAAGGTGCCTTACGCATGATGTGGCATCAGCCGAGTTGTGCGGCGCCCGGAGTAGTGTGTTGGATGAACCACAGTGGAGCAGCTCTTGGAGACCATGAGAATGAGGCGGTGCAGAGGGAGGAGCAGCCAGGAGATTTGCCCCTACCACGGCCATGTAGCCTAGCTGGACATAGCATCGCCGAGGACCAGGCCAGATGGGACCAAAGGGCAACGGCTCACTGGAGGAACCCTAGTGCTGCAGGCTGGGGATCGAGGTAGAGGGAAAGGGGAGAGGAGATGCAAGCGGGCAGGGCAATGAATGCTTGCATGTTTGTTTTTACTTGAGGGTCAGGTGTGACACAGGCGTCGCAGATTGCATTTTGAGTGTAATATTAGGCTGACAACAGAGTCATTTCACTATTCCCCTTCCCTTCAATTTTTAGTGAGGTTCTACCCGAAACACCCCCCTCCAAAGCGAAATTAGTTAAGCCCAAGCCCATAACTCAAAAATGACTTCTTTACATCTTTTATGGCTTATTTTGACAATATGCCCTGAAAAGGCGGAATCGAACTGGCCCTTAACCTGCAATTCAATTGTGCGTGCAATGATGAATCACTCCTGCCTGCTATTTGTACATTTAGGCATCATCATACATGGCATAACCTAATACATGTGCATTCCATTGTAGAATCTGGAATATGCAATGTTTATGTTAGTTCATACGTTGCACATGATGTTTAAATGCCCCTTCAATCTGATCAGTCAAGTGATGGTCTTTAAGCCTCCTTCTTTGATTCTTTTCTTGATATGTAAGATTTGCTCACACATATGTTCAATTGCTTGTTTGCATCAGCCAGCCATACTAGGATTGTTTGCTTTGATTACTTGCTGTTCTTGACCCAACACTCTAACAGAGCTTGTCAACGATTTAAACACTAAGGGCTGCTGTAGTGGGGCCTTGTCTAACTCATAGGTGACATAAAGGTTTGGTCAGTATACTACAAGAGGGCTCTCCAAGAGTACCGGAGATCCAGTTCAAGGTATGCCTAGTTTTTTACATAGTGCAGATATAGTAAATGCTCATTTCATTGTGTGCAAGTGCAAGAGATGTGGCATGTTTCATTATGTGGTGTTGTTTTGTTATTATCTCATCCTTTTGTGTTCACAGACTCGAAAGTATGCATATTTATCTTCCAAGGAGACGAGTAATTAGTTTGTGTCACCTTGTAGAGGGGGTGCAATGAAGATAAGATTGAGGATTTCCATGTACAAGATGTTAGGAAGGAGCCTTGCAAGATAAGTAGGAGCTGCGCTGAGCCTCTTCAACCTGCTAAGGTAAGTCACTGTATGCAACTCAACAGTTCAATTCCTTGTTTGTTTCAGGCATAGTTAATCTTCTCTTTTCAATTGCTTTATTTGTCCTCAGTTAATGAGATGCCAAATAATCATGCCTGATGTTCGGTACTTGTATCACTATTACTTGACATAATTAAAGGGCTTACCATTTAATTACTCCGCCGAAGTGTGCCTGAAGCTTTGAAGTCTATTAACCAACTATTATTGCATGAGGCTCACAATCTAGTTTATACTACGCTAAAGATTGCATAGTTTTGCCTGCTGTAGTATGTTTGTATGAAACCCTCTGCTGTTCATTATGCTCCCTAAGACATTAACTGAGGTACAGAATGGCCAACTACCACTAGTAGAAAAAGGGTCAAATGTGAGACACACTAGTCCCGGTTTGTAACAGAACCGGCACTAATGTGTCCATTAGTGCCGGTTCCAACGGCTAGGCGGGAGGAGCTCTTTAGTAGGTTCGTGGCGAACCTTTAGCACCGGTTCGTGCCACGAACCGGTACTAAAGAAAGTGGTGGTAGGATGTTGTCAGAGTGGGGCCCTTCCAGCACCTTTAGTACCGGTTCGTGGCACGAACCGGTACTAAAGTTCGTCCTATATAAACCCTTCGTCCACCCGCACTCTGTTCTTCCCCCTTTCCCCTCTCCCTCTCCTTTGTTCTTCCCTTCTTCCTCTCGAGTTCATCACAAAATTTGCCCCAAATTTGTCAAGATTTGCAGGCCCCCATCCATTCAAATGATCACCATGGTTAGCAACTTTGTCCTTTCATCTCTCATTGCTAGATTAGCTCTTGCATTGGTTTATATAGTGATTAATTGTGGGTTTTAGTAATTTGGGAGGAATTATATGTGGTAGTATTTGATTTATATGCAATTTGAGGTCAAAATAACACTTAGTTTGCATATGTAGGTGTGTTTTACTTAGTGCCTTCTAAATCTCCGTCGTAACCACCGCCGATCGCCTCACATCGTCTCTGTCGCTTGCACCACCTTGTGGTGAGCCTCTTGTTCATGAAATTTTATATAAAAAATTGATGTTTGTGTGATTTGGATATATAGTTACTCGTATATTTATCTTACCCGTACGTTGTTTGTTATACATAGTGCCATGGTTTTGATATCCGTCCCCGTCGGCCCTCGTCCTTGTTATGATTCGGATGTGGTATATTATCTTTTAAAACTATTTGTTTCATTTCATGTTTATGACAAATTATGCCCATCAAGTTGACATAGATATTTTTATCTAGGAGGTATGTGAACCGGAAATTCCAACCGACCCTATTCTCGAGAGGTTAAATTTAGTTGAAAGAGAAGACGAGTACTTGAAAGAAAAATTGAAAAGAATTGAGGGGGAGAAGATGGAATTGGAGTTGCATGTTGCCGATGTCGTCGATGATCACAAGATCAAGATGGAGAAAATGCGCTTGAAGATTAGAAAGATTAGAAAATATGCCATCGATAGTGAGGCTTGGTATCATTATGCTGTTGGATCAATTGTTACCTTAGTTGTGATCTTGATCGCATTTGTTCTTGCATTTAAATGCTTTAGCTAGAGACTTATCTGTTTGTTGCATTTAAGTGTTGTATGAACTTTATGTATGAACTTGTATTAATTTGGTCTATTCGGTGTTGTGTAATGAAGATGAGCCAGCAATGGATGTACGATGACCGATGCTCTCCCCAGTTCATTGAGGGCGTGCATACTTTTCTGCTTGCGGCTGAGGCAAACAGACGGGCGGATGGTTTTATGCCTTGTCCATGTGCTGGCTGTAAGAATGGTCGCAATTACTCTACGTCAAGAACCATTCACGTCCACCTGTTTGAGTTTGGTTTCATGCCCCACTATAATGTTTGGACCAAGCACGGAGAAAGAGGGGTTATGATGGAAGACAATGAAGAAGAAGAGGACGACGACAGCTTTTCTGGCCATGGGTTCCCTGAATACGATGATACAACAATGGGGGAAGAAGCTGAGCCGGTAATGCGGGAAGAAGCTGAGCCGGCAATGCGGGAAGAAGCTGAAAAAGAGGCATCACATGAGCCCGTTGATTATCTAGGTCGGGCCATTGCCGATGCAAAGAGAAACTGCGCAAGTGATTTGCAGAAGAAGAAGTTGCAGCGCATGTTAGAGGATCACAAAAAATTGTTGTACCCGATTTGCGTAGGTGACAAGAAAAATCTGGGCACCACACTGGAATTGCTGCAATGGAAGGCAGAGAATGGTGTATCTGACAAGGGATTTGGAAAGTTGCTGGTAATGATAAAGGATATGCTTCCAAAGGACAACGAATTGCCCGAGAGTACGTACGAAGCAAAGAAGGTTGTCTGCCCTCTAGGGTTAGAGGTGCACAAGGTACATGCATGCCCTAATGATTGCATCCTCTACCGCGGTGAGTACGAGGATTTGAACGCTTGCCCGGTATGTGGTGCATTGCGCTATAATATCAGCCGCGATGACCCTGGTGATGTCGGCGAGCGCCCAGAAGAAGATTCCTGCCAAGGTGATGTGGTATTCTCCTATAATACCACGGTTGAAACGTTTGTTCCAAAACAAAGAGCATGCCAAGGCGATGCGATGGCATAGAGAAGACCGTAAGAAAGACGGAAAGTTGAGAGTACCACTGATGGGTCATGATGGAGAAAAATTGACAGAAAGTACGGGAAGGAGTTTGTAGATGACGCAAGGAGCGTATGGTTTGGTCTAAGCGCATATGGCATTAATCCTTTTGGGGAGCAGAGCAGCAACCATAGCACCTGGCCTATGACTCTATGTTTGTATAACCTTCCTCCTTGGTTGTGCACGAAGCGGAAGTTCATTATGATGCCAGTGCTCATCCAAGGCCCTAAGCAACCCGGCAACGACATTGATGTGTACCTAAGGCCATTAGTTGAAGAACTCATACAACTGTGGAATGGAACAGGTGTACGTGCGTGGGATGAGAAAATGGGGGAAGAATTTGACCTAATGGCTTTGCTGCTCGTGACCATCAATGATTGGCCTGCTCTCAGTAACCTTTCAGGACAGACAAACAAGGGATACCGCGGATGCACGCACTGTTTGGATGATACCGACATATATATTTGAATAGTTGTAAGAAGAATGTGTACCAGGACATCGCCGATTTCTTCCGAGCAGGCATCCGTGAAGAAAGAAAGGCGAGTATTTCAAAGGTGAGGCGGATCACGGACGAAGCCTCGCCACCGCATTGGTGCTGATGTACATGATATGGTCAAGGATTTGAAGGTGATATTTGGAAAGGGTCTGGCGGACAACCTGTTCAAGGACGGGACGGACGCGCACCCATGTGGAAGAAGAAATCTATATTTTGGGACCTGCCATATTGGAAAGACCTAGAGGTCCGCTCTGCCATCGACGTGATGCACGTGACGAAGAATCTTTGCGTGACCCTGCTTGGCTTCTTGGGCGTGTATGGAAAGACAAAAGATACACCTGAGGCACGGGAGGACCAGCAACGTATGCACGGAGAAGACGGCATACATCAGGGTCATGCAAGCTACGCTCTTACCAATGAAGAAAAGGAAATCTTCTTTGAATGCCTGCTCAGTATTAAGGTACCGTCTGGCTTCTCGTCGAATATAAAGGGAATAATAAACATGGCAGAGAAAAAGTTCCAGAACCTAAAGTCTCATGACTGCCACGTGATTATGACGCAACTGCTTCCGGTTGCATTGAGGGGGCTTCTACCGGAAAATGTTCGATTAGCCATTGTGAAGCTATGTGCATTTCTGAATGCAATCTCTCAGAAGGTAATCGATCTAGAAATCATACCAAGGTTAGAGAATGATTTGGTGCAATGTCTTGGTCAGTTTCGAGTTGGTGTTCCCACCATCGTTCTTCAACATCATGACGCACGTCCTAGTTCACCTATGCAAATAGATTAACATTTTGGGTCCTGTATTTCTACACAATATGTTGCCCTTTGAGAGGTTCATGGGAGTCTTAAAGAAATATGTTCATAACCGTGCTAGGCCAGAAGGAAGCATCTCCAAGGCCCATCAAAATGAGGAGGTCATTGAGTTTTGTATTGACTTTATTCCTGACCTTAAGCCGATTGGTGTTCTGAATCGCGGCATAAGGGCAGACTGGATGGAAAAGGCACGCTAGGAGGAACAAATAATATGTATGGACGGACATTCTCTCTTGAAGCTCACTACACAGTTCTACTGAATTCCGCCTTGGTGGCTCCAGATATGGATGAACACAAGAATTTGCTACGCCCAAACACCCGGAGCGGTCGATGACTGGATTACACGTGAACAAACCAGGAGTTTCTCCAGCTGGTTGCAGACACGTACCATGCATGACACCTCTATTGAAGATGAAATGTACTTGTTGTCCCAGTTACCATCTTCGAATATAATGACTTTCAAAGGGTACGAGATAAATGGTAATACATTTTACACGATCGCCCAAGATAAGAAGAGCACCAACCAAAACAGTGGTGTCCTCTTTGATGCAGAAACCAAGACGGGAAAGGAAACATATTATGGTTATATACAGGACATATCGGAACTTGACTATCGACGTGGTTTAAAGGTCCCTTTGTTTCGGTGTAAATGGGTCAATATGACACAAGGCGGGGTAACGGAAGACCCGCAGTACGAAATGACAACAGTGGATCTCAACAATCTTGCGTATGCAGACGAACCATTCGTCCTAGCCAATGATGTGGCACAGGTTTTCTATGTGAAGGACATGTCTACCAAGCCAAGAAAAAGAAAAGATAAGGAAGCGAATGCATCGTATGATGAGCCAAAGCGGCACATAGTTCTTTCTGGGAAGAGAAACATCATGGGAGTGGATGACAAGACAAATAAGTCAGAAGATTATGAAAAGTTTGATGAAATTGCTCCATTCACAGTGAATATTGACCCGAGCATCCCGTTAAATGATGAAGATTTTCCATGGTTACGGCGCAAAGGGATACACGCGAAGAAAAAGTTTCACACCCAAAGATCAGGATGTGATCGGCTTCACTATCATCACTTCCTACATGTTTCACACCCAGAGGGGAATCTCTGTAATAGTTAGGGTAGTTATGTGTTTTGGCATTTGAAACACGAAGAAGTTTTATGTGCAAACAAATTCTTTCATGCCTTTACTGATTTTTAAAGTTAAGTTATTCACAAACTAGTGATTCACACTAATTTCAAATAATTCAAAATTTAAACTATTCAAATTTGAAAACTACGGGCACTAACAGAAAGTTTGTAATTTTTTGTACCTAAAGCAAAAATATTCACAAAGAAACTCTAAATACACAAAAATAAATAAAGCAAAAATAAAATAAAAAAAGCCCGCCTACTAGGCCAGAGCGGCCTGAATACGACTAGAAACCCAACCTGTTGTTGGGCCAGGATGCAGGCCCAAGAAGGCCAAGTGGGCCACAGGCAACAAAGAACACGAGGCCCAAGAGGGCCTGCTTTGGAGAGGAGCTCGAGAGAGCGACCGACGGGGTTTATAAACCAGTGCGGTCACCCCTCGGCTAGTGAGGTGGGACTAAACTTGCCGATCAAGACTGCTTGTGCCTCCCTTTAGTACCGGTCGTGGCACAAAACGGTACTAAACGGGGGCCTTTATTACCAGTTTGTGCCACCACCGGTACTAAAGGGGTCGCTTCCCGCCGCTTGGCTGGCCAAAACTGGCCTTTAGAACCGTTGGTCGCACAAACCGTACTAAAACCCCTCCTATATAAACAACACTTACGAAAATTTCAGTTTCTCATCGGCTTCTTCTCCTCTACACGCCGCCGCCGCCCGACGTCTCCATCCTCGTCAACGCCTGCCGCCGCCTGTCGTCCCCTGCCCGTCGTCCTCGTCGTCACCGCCGCCCGCCCTGCCCGCCCGCGTCGTCCCGTCCCGTCGTCGGCGCCGCCCAGACGTCCGTCGTGCTGCGCCGCCGCCCGCCCGTCCGTCCCGTCCCGTCGTCGCCGCCCGTCCCTATCCCGTCGTCGTCATCCCGTCGTCGCCCGCCGATCGCCGCTCTGCCGCGCGCCCGCCCCCCCTGCCGCCCCGTCGTCCCTCGCCTCGGGTGCGCACACATACACACATACATTTTTGTTTTTAGTTATACAAATAGTTAGAAATTTTTCTGTTTTTAGAAATTGTTAGAAATTTTTCTGTTTTTCAGAAATAGTTAGAAATGTTAGAATTGTTAGAATAGTTAGAAATGTTAGAATTGTTAGAATAGTTAGAAATGTTAGAATTGTTAGAAATTTTTCTGTTTTTAGTTATAGAAATAGTTATAAAAAGTTAGAATTGTTAGAAATTTTTCTGTTTTTTAGTTATAGAAATAGTTATAAAATGTTAGTTATATATATAGATATGTTATAATTTTTTCTGTTTTTAGTTATAGAAATATTAAAATGTTATAGAAATGTTAGTTATATATAGCATTGTTAGAAATGTTATAGAAATGTTAGTTATATAGAAATGTTAGAAATTTTAGTTATCAAAATCCAATCATTAAAAAAATGTTACTTTTTGCGGGCATATAGCTAGTATTTGTTCTCGACGATGCCCGACCCGCATCCTCGCCGTCGACACGTCATGACGACGTCCGCTGACCCATGTCCGGACTGGCTCACTGGCTGGCACCGAGAGGTGCTGCTCGAGGCGCGCCGCTTGATGAGGAACCCGGCCCCGGTCCCGTCGTCGACCTCGATCTCGTTTGGTGGCGTTCGCGTGGGCCAGATTTGGCGGAGGATCCGGCCCAGCCGGAGGTGGTACGTCGCCGTGTCGTGGAGGAGGACGAGCACGCCCATCGCTACATGGTTGCGTTAGAGGCGGCAGGTTCTCCAATACCGGCAGTTTCTTGAGGATCTCACTTCAGCTATGATCCCGTGAGGGTTCCTTCTCTTTGGGTGTCCACCGCCGGCGCCGCAGAACTGCGAGTGTCCTAGATTCTTCGTAGTATTCGATCTTTATTAGCTACCTAGCCAGTGATGTATTCGATATTATATCTATTATTCGAGACGATGTATTCGAGATTATATCTATTATTCGAGACGATGTATTGAGATTATATCTATTATTCGAGGCGATGTTTTCTAGATTATATCTATTATTCGAGATGATGTATTGAGATTATATCTATTATTCGAGACGATGTAATTTGAATACTAAATTGTTTTATATTTCTTTTGGATTAGTTAAATAAAAGCTATGGCGGACAATACCGGCAGAGAGGAGAACAGGCCATGTTCGATATGATACGCCATCCTCACGGGCCGATGATGATCGAATGAAGAAGATTATGACGGGTCCGAATTTCTAAACAACACCGGAGAGGGTGATATGATATTCGATCGCGACGACCGAATTGATGAAGTCATGAACTATGATTATGATGATGACGAAGAAAATGTTGATCTTGAAACAACAAAGACCGGCGAGGTATATATATTTATATAAGCAGGCATCTGGTGATCATCACATGTTTTAAATGACTTGAAGATATATTAACGAATCGATCTTTGTTGTTTCAGCCATCCGGATCAAGCAAATCTTCAGGCAAAAGGACGAAATGAGGCCCGAACAAAAAGTTGAAGGAGGGCGTAAAGTACAATATCGAGGCAATCAGACCTAATGGCGAACCATTAGCGCCTTAGAAGATTGCGGACAAGTTCGTTCGTCAGTGCGGAGTTGTTGTGAAGGACCAACTCCCGATCTCCCTTCAAGAATGGAGAGAGCCAGCAAAAGACAAAAGACAAAAAGACAAAAAGGACGCTGCTCCACGTCCAGATGTTACTTTTGTCGACAAAAGACAAAAAGATCTTCTTTGGGATACTCTCATGGAAAATTTCACCCTTCCAGATCATTTCACAGAAGCAGATGTGGAGAAAGTCAAGGACGCTGCTCTTAGGAAGATGGCGGTTGCATTCAAGAACCACAAGAATCATGAATGGGACAAGTACGTCAAGGGAGGAAGGAAGACTCCAGTATTCGAGGGAACACTAGAGAACCAACATGCTAATTGGGACGATTTCGTGAAATTCAAGGATTCGGAATTAGCTAAGGAACGGTCGAGAATAAACAAGAAGAATGCCGAAAAAAAGGATAAGTTCCATAAGCTGGGGCCAGGTGGCTATGCGGTGGCAATGCCTAAGTGGGATAAGTCTGAGAAGAGATGGAGGATGCAGGTGTCACTCCGGTTACTAAGAGCTGCCCCCCCAGGTGTAGGACTTGGTTCTATGCGCATGGGGGGGGGGAGTTGGACCCGAAGACAGACAATGTTTCGACGAGGGCAAGTCTGAAGGGAGCCGACGATGCGATACTTGTTGCAATAGAAGAGGCACGATCGGGGGTGTTCCAGCCCAACAGAGAGAACGACAAGCTTACGCGTGCCCTGGGAAATCCTGAACACCCGGGAAGAACACGAGGCAAGGGCGCTATTCCTTGGTATGAGGGGTTTTCAGAGTGGAACACCGACTACATAACCCGTGCGAGAAAGAAGATTGCGGAGGAGAAGAAGAGGAAGATGGAGGAGGAGCAGAGGAAGCGGGACTATGAACGCCTTCAAGGCCTAGAAGCAAGTCAAGCTGAATTGGCTGTCAAATTCCAGTGGCAGCAGGAGCAGATCGACTCACTTACCCAGCAAAGGGGGTCTCAGCAGCTGCAGCAGCTAGCGAATGATCCAGCATTGGATAGCACCGCCCCATCCATGCCGAGAAGCAGCGTGGGTTCCGCCCCGGACGACGCAATGCTGGATAGATACCCCGTGGATGACATCACGGAGAACACTAAATACGAGCTACACGTCAAAATGAAGAACATATCCATGAAGGTGGTGGACGCCGTTGCTTTTACAAATCCCCCCGAGGCAACCTTCCATTGCAACCCGATTCCAGCGGGCTATGCTCGTGTCTTGGTTGATGAGCTGGTGGACCCATATTCGGAGCTACAGCTTGACATTCCTGGAGGTGACGACGAGCACTTTCTCGGAGAGGCCAAACATCGTATCATCCTATGGAAAAAGGATTGCATCATCTTCAAGGCCACCGACACGCGTCGGCCGACTCCTCGTTGAAGTCCGCCACCGAGTCAGCAGACTCCGCTCCCGCAAGTCCACCAAGTCCGCAAAGTGTCAGGCCACTCCTCCTCCAAGTCCGCAAAGTGTCGAGCCCTCCTCCTCCTCCAAGTCCGCCACAGCACGACGCCCTCCTCCTCCAAGTCCGCACAACCCCAGGCCGCTCCTCCTCCAAGTCCGGCACAGCTTCAGGCGACTCCTCCTCGTCCAACTCAGCCCCGTCAGCCGTCTCCGCCGCCTCATCAATCGCAGAAGAGACACCCTGCAGCTATGGTGCGTAGCGGTACGAGTTGAGGTAGTACAGGAAGTACAGGCGAAGGGAAGCGATATAAATATGGTCCAAGCCTCACGCCTCTTCCGCAGAGGCCTTATGACAAGTCCGAGGAGGAAAACACAGCCATATCGAAGGCCGAGGTGGAAGCCCATTTTGCACCGAAACCGCCACCGCCGCCAAGGAGAAAGTGCACGAGGAAACGATTGACCACTTCATTCAGATGGCTCAACCACCAGCTCCCAAGCCTGTTGACACAGACTATGAGCGCCACATCGGGAAGTTAAATCGAGCACGCGTCACGTAAGGAGGCGAGCTCGGGATCGATCAAACAACAGCAGCTGTCAAAAATGCGGAAAACCATTCCCACCTGGGAGAACAGCGGCGAATCGATCCCTCGCTTGTTGTGCCAACAACACGTGATAAATCGCTGCGCCCAATATTATTGTGGGCAAACAGTTTACGTTCCCGAGGTGGGCAATGTGGTAATAACCAAGGACCATATAATGCTGGCTGAAGTTCTCAACATAACTGTTGGAAAACTCCTCGAGATCGAGCCCATGCCTGTGCTTACAGAGGATGAAATAAAACGGAAATATGTCCGGGGCCAACCTTTGGTCGATCCAGACAAGGTCAAGAACCTCCCAACGAGAATGTATGAATTGCATCAATGGTACATGAACATTACCAAGATTTCCAATCGATTGTCCCTCATGGTGAATGTCAAGGAGGAGCATTACTTCCATGAGAAAGCTCTGTCCGCTGAGTATTCGAACTGTTTCAGTTATACAATCAAGACGCACTCGACAAATCTATAAATCGATTGCTATTGTGCGTAAGTGATTTCTTTCGTAATTTAAGTCTCAAGCTAGCTGTAGTGATCCTTTTGATCAATCATTACCTGTAATTATCCTCACTATATTCTTTCCTGTGGTATTATGCAGGATGAAGATGTATGAAATGAGAAAAGGTGGATGATTTGGCATTGGGTTCATTGACCCATACACCATTAATGAATACACATGGCTAATAAATCCACATCATGAAAAGGCCGTAGAGGACAACGTGCTAGAGTTCTTGAAGAGCCTCAAATACAATGAAGATATACTACTTCCTTACAACTTCCAGTGAGTCACACTGTCTTGTACTACAAATTATCTGTTTTTGCCTACTAGTTAGCTACATGTTTTTTCTTACATATGCCCGCTTAATTAAGACATGCAAACGTGTGTGCATGCAGATTTCACTGGATCTTGTGTATCATTAAAGTTGACGCTCGAACAGTTGAAATACTGGACTCACTACTCAAAGCAAATACTGACTATAACATCTTGTTTGGGATAGTCAACAGGTAATTTCAATCATTATTAACTATATATCTCGGCCTATTTAGTTCGTCATTTCATGATATGAACTATTTAATAACCCTTTATTCATTTTCTTTGTCGGTGGGCAGGGCTTGGGCAAGGTTCATCGGCGACACGGAAGGCGAATGGAAAAAAAGCTTAAATGGTTTCACCCATGGTAAGTAATTAGTAGTACTAGCTAGCTAGCTAGCTGCCATCTCTTTAATTATCATGCTTGATTAATTATTATCTAATCAAATTCCATTCTCGTAAAGGCCTCAAGCGGCGTAGGGACTGATCTGTGCATTCTGCGTTTGCGAGAACATTCGCATGATGGCGTCCAAAGGAGCAAATCTCAAAGACAGGAATGGGTACGCTTGTCAGAACACTATTCACAATTTTTACACCATTATCGATATCTAGTCACACAACTCATACACATGCATATTGATCTCCTTCTTAACAGTTCACAGAGGTGCGGGACAAGCTCCTAGAAACGGAGCGCGTAGAAGCACTTCAAGAGGAAATAGCGGGATTTTTGCTCGACCAGGTCATAAATCCAAAGGGAGAATACTATTACCCGCTACCGCCCCCATGAACCACTTCCGATTGTCATCGTGCTCCGAAGGCACCAATTAGGCTAATGCCACTGGCTCCGATGGCAACATGCATATGTAGGAGAAATTGTATATAGCTATACATGTGTGTATGTGTGAATTAATTAATATGGTGGTTTGTGAGACATTGATGATATATATATGCATGATTAGTTCTACTAGAAATTCTATTTATATATATATGCATAACGTGTACAATGTGTAGTATCGTAAAATACCAGCAAACGAAAAAGAATTAAAATGGAAACACAAAATTAAATGAAAAAGAAATCATAAAATTAAAACCCCAAACCTTGTAGTACGGTTGGTGTTACCAACGGTACTAAAGGGCTCGTGCCCGGAGCTGGCTCGTGCCACGTGGTTGCCCTTTAGCACCGGTTCGTGCTGAACCGGTACTAAAGGGGGCCTTTAGTGCTCACACTTTAGTGCGGTTATGGAACCGCACTAAAGAACTTTTACTGAACCGTGCTATTGCCGGTTACGCACTAATGTACTTACTTACTTATACGCAACGTGTTGTCTAAATTTGTAACTTGTGCGTGTTTTCGATTGGGCCCCAACATCATGATCCTCTGGTGAGCTAAGAGGGATTTGTATGCAGGCTGCTGCAGACTATCTTTTTATAATTTTAAAATATCACCGCTTATGCTTCATGATGTGTAACATTTTTTTGTGAAAGTGATGTGTAACATTATTGTTAGTCCTGTTTTGCCATGTAGTACAAAATAGTGTTTTGTTTGCTTCACTGTTGTAACTATATTTTTGCCCTAGTCATGTGTACTTACAGAAACATTTCAGGATGAAGTGACATCAACACAAAAATCTGCGAGCAGTGCGGCATGGCCGTTACCGAATGATTATGGACTGGAATTGGAATGTGCTGATGTTCTCGAGCATCAACTAGAGGTGGCAAGACAACGTGTACATGATTGTCAACGTATAATCAACAAGTTGAGACTGGACATGCAGGATTTAGATGCAGGAGTCAAAAAAATGAAATAGGACACCGAGGTAACCATGAAGGAATTGGAGATTTTGCAGACTGAAATTTGTGCTATCTTAATCCGGCCAATCCTATTTTCTGAAGAGATTATAGTTCAAATGGAGTTAAGTTGATGCGCGTCCATGATGTATGAGCTGTATTTACCCAGTGTATGTAATTTGCTGTTTGTGTATGCTTTATTATCACCTGTGCCGAACCATAATGCCCAGTGGGTATAATCGGCTGTAATTTATTTATTGTATAGTGTAGGATTATTCTACCTTTCTATGCCTTGATCTCTTTGTTGTATAGTGTATGCTTTTCAGAGGTGATAGTATTGAGTAGGATAATTCTTTGAATATGCTATATCGTTCAAACAGGGGCCAACTCGCCCGACCATGGGCCTTCTACGTCTCGTAGGATCCATGGGCCTTCTACGTCTCGTAGGATCCATGGGCCGCCGACTCATTTATGGGTCTTGTACGGGCCTTTAATGGGCCGTAGACGGGCCTATAATGGAAATCAACGTTTTATGGGCTGACCATAACGGGCCGTTAATAGGCCGTATTTGGTGATGCTATGAAAATGGCCCAACAGACTAACAGACCACAAACGGGCCGACTGTAACGACGAGCTGAATTTGGCCCACAAGCGTAAAATGCGATGAACGGGCCGTAAGTAACCGAATGCTGCAAATGAGCCCAAGAATAAATGGGCCCTCGAAGGCGAAAGTTAACTTGGGCGGAACGCCCAACGGAATAACGACCCGTTAATGGGTATAAAGTGTTACATCGTTCATTACGGGCCGTTTCACCATGGCCGTTAATGGGTGTAAAGTAATACTTTGTTCATTAGGGGCCGCCAAGACGGGCCGCTAATGGGCCAAGAGTTACAAAGGGCCTCATATGGGCCGAAAGATGTCATGGGCCATACATGGGCCAGAAGTGAAAATGGGCTGGAATCATATTAGATGGCCCAGATGACGCTATTGGGCCTAATTCGCATAGGGCGTAACGGGCCTTGGGTTAGCGGGCTGTAAATGGGCTATATGCTAACAGGCCGTTAACAGGCTTTCCATGGGCCGGCCCGCTAGCTTTTTCCCAAGTCAAATGGGCCGGACTTTCAGAGGAATGGGCCACTGTTGGGACGTGCCACGTGTCGATGTATCATAGGCGCCTTCTGTCCAGTGAGTGGATGACATCTGTCCCAATGATGAGCCGACACGTGTGTCCTCCAGCCAATGATGATTTTACACGTGGAAAATCCCCATTGGTCGGGGCTGTTAACGGGTTATCACCCTTGACCAAAGCACTTATGTGACGCACGATTTATCGTCATGGAAGTGGACACTTCCGTGATGATAATTTTGGTAATGTCATGGAACACTTCTACGACAGCACAGGTATGACTATCTTGATTCTGTCATAAATTTGTCATGGATGTACATGCATGACAGAAAACATGACCTACTGTGACAAACACGTATCATCACGGAAGTGTATTTTTTTGTAGTGTGATACTCAAATATCCGACCGTTGTTGTGCAATGTGCCAGCTGTCCCAAAATATCTACCCACCTAACGGTCATATCATTGAAGGGCATTTATGTCTTATCATGTCGGGCTGCTCCCTAGGCTATAAATAGCCGCCCCTACAACCACTAGTTGGTTGGCCGCTCCGAGAGAAACTGACACTTGTCACTGAGAGCATCCCATCCTCTGAGGACTTTGAGCGAAAATCATCAAGTGAGGAAAACCCAAACACAAACACATAAAAACCCAAAGTGATTTAGCATCACTGAAGAGATTGTTCCTGTGTGGAACCGATGCTTGTTACCTTTGAGGACTGTGCATCCTCCAGATGGTTAGGCGTCATGGTCTAGAGCATCCAACAGGAAATTGTGGATTGCCGAGTGACCGAGTCTGTGAAGGTTTGGAACTCACCTGAAAACTTACCATGAGTGATTGGGCGAGGTCTGTGTGACCTTAGCTCAAGGAGAATACCTTGAGGACTGTGTGTCCTTAGGTTTAAATACCTAGCCGCTCCAACCAGACGTATGACTATCACAGCATTTGGAACTGGTCTACCAAATCACTGTCTTCACCGAGCTACTGGTTCTATTTCCTCAACTCTTTCATTTCCTCATTCATATGTTGTTGTACTCATTGTTCAAGAAATCGGTAACTGGTAGCTGCTCGGACGGCTTGGTAGTAACGATTAATCGGTTAATCGACCTATTAACTGGATTAATTGGCTGACCATTAATCGATAGATTAAATAGGAACTTGCCAACATATATCTAGATTTTCTGTATTATACCGTACTCTCATGCTCTCAGCTATGTACTATACCAAAATATGCTACTGTTTGGTCGAACCTAAGCTATTTAGGAGCGAAAGGAGGATGGGAGGCGTTACGGGGCAAAATTTTGGGCTTTATTTGCCCACAAGTTAATGGGCCAGCAACGATTAATCGGCCTAACAACCGATTAATCAATCTATCGGGCCAACTAAACGGTTTGACAAGTTAACACGATGAATAGGTGTTATTCGATTCGGCCACCCAATGAGTAGTGATTAACTGGCCAATTAACTGATTAATCAGATGAATTCTTGAACAGTGGTTGTACTTCATCTTTACTATTTGAAGACTTTGACTGAAGACTTTCTCAATTTCCTCAGTTCAAATTCTTCAGTCACTGTGTCTTCAGCCTGCTTATCCTGTGTTTATGCTCATTGTACTCTGCGCTTGTTTTCATTTCATCATGATGACTGTGCTACTGCTTTGTTATGCTTGCATCTGAGTACTTATTTCGCTGCTAGTTGTTCGTGACTTAGGAATTTCCTCACCTTGAAATTCCTCAGTGACGAATTTGCAAAAATCACCAATTCATCCCCCTCTAGTCGATATAACGCACTTTCAATTGGTATCAGAGCGAAGTACTCCCTTGTTCTGTGTGATTTTGGTTTAACCGCCTGGAGTTTCAGTTATGTCGACTGCTGGTATGATCAAGGTCTCTGCTGGGTGTCCTACCTTCGATGGGACGGACTACCCCTACTAGAAGAATAAGATGCGAATGCATCTTGAGGCAATTGACAACAATCTCTGGTACGTTGGGGAAAATGGCGTTCCCTCTGTCACTCCTACCATCAATGTTGCTAATGTGAAGATATTCAAGCAACTCGACTCTCAAGTGAAGAACATCATATGTGGCCATGTGAGCAAAGGGAAGTATGGCAGGGTGAGTGCTTTGGAGATAGCAAGCTCATCTGGGACAGGCTATCAAAGGTCGACGAAGGAGTCTCAACTCAACGTGACTCTTGAGTTGACGTTCTTCGCAATCTCTTCAAACGCTTCAAACGACTCGAATGAAAATGTTCAGCAAACCTTTGATCGCCTCACTGGCATCTCAAATGAGCTTCAAGCACTTGGTGCCACTGACATCACCGACCATGAGGCGGTGAAGAAATTGCTGAGATCGTTTGATTCCTCATTTGACACTCTTGCACTGATGATACAAGAACGTGGAGACTACAAGGAACTTGATCCCGCCGATATCCTCGAGAGGCTAAACACTCATCAATTCGAAATTGCTGAGAAGAGGGATCTCTATGGACTGAGCTATGGTAGATCACGCGCTCTGAAGGCCAAGGCAGTCTCTGAATCTGAAGGTGATGATTCTTGTAGCAGCCTTGGTGATCCTGAAGAACTGATCTAGGAGCTAGCAATGCTTGTGAGGAAATTCCAGAAGTTCTCAAGGCGTGGTCTCTTTGGTAAATCCTCAAGCAGTGATGACATGAGATCAGATTCCTCATCCTGTGACTACAAGAAGAGAACTGACACAAATGCAAGAAACCTGGTCAGTACATTCAAGATTGTCCTCTGTGGGAAAAGGAATGAAAGAAGAAGAAATACAAAGATTACAGTTCTGATGACTCAAAGAAGAAGAAGAAATCTTCAAAGTCCTCATCGTCAAAATCCTCGAAGTCATCATCTCTCAAGAAGAGCAGCTCCAAAAAGGCTCAGTCATTCATTGGCAAGGAAATGGACTCTGAAGTTGAATCTGAGGAAAATGAGGAAGAGGCGGCATCTGAGGAGTCAGAATCTGGTGTGGCGAGCCTAGACCTCGCTAATGCTTTCGTCAGCAAGTCCATCTTCAAATATGAGGAAAATGACTTCCCCAACACGGCTGACGATGGCGATAATGATTACGCTCCCACCTATTGCTTCATGGCAAAGGGTGCCAACGACTCAAATATCCCTCCTCTGAATCAAGTGAGGATGAATCTGATGAAAACCTCAAGCCTAGCTATTCTAAACTTGCTAAGATTGCTGTGAAACAACAAAATGCTTTTGAAAAGGTTCAAAATATGCTAGACAAAAGTGATGACCTGTTGGGTGAAGAAATGGATCGAACTCAAATATTGACTAATAATCTTCAGAGACTTCAGTCTAAGTTTGATAACCTTCAGAGTCATCACAACACTCTCTTGTCTGATCATGAGAAGGTTTCTTATGAATTTATTCAAAGAAAGCAAGATCTTGATCAGCTAAGGGTGAGTTATGAAGATCTTCAGAAGGAATGTCCTTCATTGCTTGCTCAACATATCAGTGCCGCTCAGGATGAATTCATTCCACCATGTTTGAAATGCATTAAACGTGAATCTGCTAATTCTTCACCTGAAAGTTCAAATGCTTCTATTGGTGCAAATTCTTCAACTGTCTCTGCTATCACAAATTCCTCATCTGAGGATACCTATAGTATTACTGACAATGCAGGGCCGAAGGAAATGTATGTGAAAGCATGTACAAAAGCCTCAAAGGGCATCAGGCTCTTTGTGATGTGCTTAAAAAGCAGATCCTCAACAGGTACCCTAGGAAACGAGGTATTGCCTTTGAGAGGAAACTCAATTCTGATGGGACTTACAAGAAACCTGAGCAGTATCCCAAAACCTCATGGGTTGCTGCAAAGGGACCTCCAGTAGATCCATCCAATTTATCTGGCTTTACATGTGAATCTTCATATTCTTCTGATGAATCATTTGACTCCAACTATAAACTGTTCAAAAATCAGAATGGTGAACTATTTGCTAGATATGTTGGCACTAACTGCAGGAACGGTCCCCCTATGAAGAAAAGCTGGGTTCCCAAAAGGTGCCTTGAAAGTCTTCAGGTGAATCTCATCATGACACCACCTGTGAAGAATAGGAACCCTAAATCAAATTCTTCATATGGACCAAAGTATTCATATGGATCCAAGTCCTCATATGGACCAAATTCCTCACGTGGATCAAGTTCCTTATATGGATCAAAGTCCTCATATGAACATCATCGTGCTAACACTTCTTTTTCGCAGGGAAAGACTAAGGGATATGAATATGTGCATTATTCTTCAAATCATTATGTTCATAAGTCCTCGAAGAATTTCTCTGCTTATTCATATGCTTATCCTAACCCCTCTTCTATGAAACGAAGTGGCTTAGCTTCTATGCCACCTTTTTATTATGGAGCTCGCAGAATGATGAACAGATCGCCACCCCTCCAGATGTGGGTGGTGAAGAAAAAGAACTAATCTCTTGTGCAGGGTCAGGTCTCCAGATGAGCTTAAACGTCTGAAGAATTTTCCGGAGACTTGAATATGCTTGAAAGGACGCAAGCTAATCATGAGGAAATGAATTTTCATTTGTCACGTCCTCATACTGCTATATCTGTTCTATTGCTTGATGCAATGGATCTGATGAATTTGAAGTCATATTCTTCACTGATGAAGTATATAAGTTTGTAAGATGCACTAATTCATCTGCAGGATGATCAACCCAAAGCCACTGAGTGGGTCCTCGACGGTGGATGTACAAATCACATGACTGGTGATAGGAACTTATTGATGGACACTGCTTTATCTCCATCGCATCTGAAGCATATCACCTACGCTAACAAAGGAAGGATATCACCTACGCTGACAAAGGAAAAAGCAAAGGTTGCGATCTCAAAGGATCGACACATGGAGAAAGTCATGCTTGTCGAGCGCTTAGGATTCAACCTCATGTCTGTCTCAATGCTCTGTGATATTGATATGGTTATTGTCTTTGGAAAGTATCGTTGTGTTGTGATCATGGAAGCTGACCATTCCAAAGTATTCGAAGGCTTTAGGAGAGGAGACTTGTATATTGTTGATTTCTCTACAGGACCACAACCTGCTACATGTCTACTTGCAAAAGCTTCAGAGGGCTGGCTATGGCATCGACGACTTGGTCATGCTGGCATGAGAAACTTGGACACGCTCGCGAAAAAGAAGCATGTCATTGGCATCGAGGATGTCAAATTCCTCAAGGATCACCTATGTGGAGCTTGTGAAGCTGGAAAGATGACCAAGGAGAATCATCCCTCAAAGACCATCATGACTACCACTCATCCATTTGAATTGCTTCACATGGATCTCTTTGGCCCTACTCATTATGCCACATTCACTAATGATGCATCTGTATATGGCTTTGTTATTGTTGATGACTATTCTCGTTACACATGGGTGCATATCGTCACTTACAAATATGAAGTGCAGGATGTCTTCAAATGATTTTCCTCGAGGGCTTCAACCAACTTTTGTGTGAAGACCAAGCACATCAGAAGTGACAATGGGACCGAGTTCAAGAACACTGGTGTTGATGACTATCTTGATGAACTTGGTATTACTCATGAGTTATTTGCACCTTATACTTCTCAGCAGAATGGCATCGTGGAGCGCAAGAACAGGACTCTTGTTGAGATGGCTCGCACTATGCTTGATGAATACAAGACGCCTCGTCATTTCTGGCCTGAGGCAATTGATACTGCATGCCACATGATTAACAGGGTATATCTTCACAAATTCTTCAAAAAGACCCCATATGAACTCCTCACTGACAAGAAACCCGATGTGAATTATTTCAAAGTCTTCAGTGCTAAATGTTGGATTAGAGATCCTGATCATAATTCTAAATTTGCACCAAAAGCACATGAAGGTCTTATGCTTGGTTAGGGAAAGGACTCACACACCTACAGAGTCTTCAACACCGTTCACCACAAGGTTGTTGAAACTATAGATGTGTGGTTTGATGAAACTAATGGCTCGCAAAGAGAGCAACTACCTCCTGTGCTAGATGAAATGTCACCTGAGGAATCCATCAAGTTCAAGGCTACCGAGGATGTCATTCCTACCGACGAATCCTCTAAATAAGTCATTCCAGATCGTGATGAACATCATGCTGGTGCACCTGAGGAAATTGCTCTGAAGAAAATGCTGAGCCAACTCAACGTCATCAACCCACTCATCCTTGCATTGCTAATGAAGTGCAGATCGAGAAAATCATCAGTGACATCAACGCACCAGGTCCTCTCACATGCTCAAAGGCTTCACATTTGTCTAAATTTTGTGTGCACTTTGCTTTTGTCTCTATCACAGAGCCCACCAAAGTAGATGAGGCATTTCTGGAGCCTGAGTGGATTCAAGCAATGTAAGAGGAATTACAGCAATTCGAGCTCAACAATGTCTGGGAACTTGTCAAGAGACTAGACCCTCGCAAGCAGAGTATCATCGCCACGAAATGGATCTACCGCAACAAGAAAGGTGAAAATGGCCTTGTGGTGAGGAATAAGGCATGGTTTATAGCTCAAGGCTACCGTCGGCGTCCTGGGAACGGGGGCGCCATGACTTACCTGCCCGCAGCCCGTGGCATGGCTCCATCAACGGCCCGATACGGCCCAGCTTCAGCAGCAACAACTAAAGACCGTCACGAGGGGCCAAGCCTCGCGAGGCGGAAGATGCCAAGACATCCCCAGGGGCTGCCTCACTAGGCTAGCTCCCGAGGAGCGGAGATATCTATGCAGGGCGCACCTCGCGAGGTTCACATTACGTGAGCCACGACAACCAAGGCCAGGCGGGCTCCAGCGGGCGCGGTGTACCAGTTTCCTCTTTGGTGCTAAGGAGGCAAGCGTAGGCGCTGAGTCCCGAGGAACCAAGCAAAGGTTTCCGTTTCAGTGCAATAAGACTAAGACTGCCAGGACGGTAGGACGGAGGTCATCCGGAGCCCACTACAGCGTCACCTCCACAGCCTTTGGCAGGCGAAGACAACTTTTGTCAGGATAGCTTGTACTAGTTGTCCCCCTTCAAAACTAGCCGTTGTGGGATCCCTTCCCGCCTATATTTGGTATCAGGACCAAGGCCGCTATAAATAGGACTTAGCCACCACTGTAGCAGAGCACGGATCATTCAGACCATCCTCACACCCACCAGTTCATCGAGCCGAAGAACACCTCACCTCCTGAGGCTATTCAACCACTCTACTAGTTCATCCTCAGCCCCTCGAGGCAATCCACCACAAAGCTGGAGTAGGGTATTACACCGCAATGTGGCCCGGACCAGGATAAATCCCTATGTCTCTTGTTCTTTGGGTTCATCGAGCTAAGTCGTGGGATCGGTGAGCAGGCAGACAGGGGAGAGAGTGTTCTTGACGCGCACCCTAGAGTTCGAACCTCTCAAGGGTCCGCGGAACCCCGAATCGGACATTTGGCGCGCCAGGTAGGGGTGCACCGAAGCTTCCCCTCCCCACCCGCTTCGCTCCCTCCTTCGACTCTCATGGCGAGCACCGCTCCTCCATCCAGGCCAACGAGCGTGCATGAAGGTGCTCAGCGGCTCCGGGCCTTCGCCCCCGCCTTGCGGCAGGTGCGGTGGGCCCATAAGTTCAAGCCGGAGATGCCACCTCGCTACGTTGGTGTGGCTGATCTGGCAGCCTTCCTCCAAGTGTACGAGGAGGCCATTCGGGCAGCCGTAGGCGATGAAAAGGTCATGGCTAACTGCCATGGCCCTCGCTGGTGTGCCGTCACCTGGCTGCTGAACCTGCCGGGATCCTCTGTGGCCTCCTGGGGGAACTGTGCGATCTCTTCATCGCGCGCTTCACAGCACCGGTGCCCCTCGCCATTGCTACCCCTCCTTGGTGGTTCATAGGCGCCGCCCTCGGATCGCCACGTCAAGCAGTTCTTCCGCAAAATGGGTGCAGGATGGGCGGCACCCAAGGCCGACCTCTCCTTCGACTCAAGGGACCATCCGGAGGGCATCGCGGGCTCAGGCGCGCTCCCATGCTCTGCACACCCACCATCTGCAACGTGGCGGTTACCAAGACACTCATCGACGGCGGGCCCGGCCTCAACATGCTCTTTGTGGAAGCTTTCGGCTTGCTCCACGTGCCGCACGGCCAGCTCTGCCCCACCAGGCCCTTCTCCGGTGTTGGCGATGGTTCCCCAAGCCCCCTAGGGCAGATCCGCCTCCCTGTCACCTTCGGCACTTGCGACAACTACCGCACCGAGCTCATGAATTTCGACATTGCTCGCATCGGCCTCTAGTACAACGCCATCCTCGGGTACCTAACCCTGGCCAAGTTCATGGCGGCAACCCATCCTGCCTACAACCTCATGAAGATGCCAGGGAGTAGCGACGCCCTAATCGTGGCTGGAGACACCAAGGAGGCCTTGACGGCCCACAAGCTCGCCTTCAGGGCCACAGCGGCGGCACGACCCCCGGACGAAATAGCACCTAGGGCCCTAGGGGTTGCGGCGGCAAAGAAGAAGCAGTTATTCTCTCAATATCGGGCTAAGACTGAGCGGGCACCGGTTGACGAGGACGGGGTCTGAGGAGCCACTTTCACCATAGATGCCGACCTCGCCCCGGACCAAGAGGATGCATTGGTAAACTTCCTGTGGGCGAATAAGGAGGTGTTCGCCTGGGAGCCCAAGTAGCTAGATGGGGTCCCGAGGGGGATTATCGAGCATCACCTGAAGGTGTGCCCTAATGTGCGCCAGGTGGAGCAGAAGGCACGACGACAGTCCACAGAGAAGCAATCCTTCATCGTCCAAGAGACCCGCAACCTACAAGAAGCAGGTGTCATCCGCGAGGGGTGGTACCCGAAGTGGCTAGCGAACCCGATCGTCGTGCCCAAGAAAGGCGGGAAGGAACGCATGTGCATCGACTTCACTAACCTCAACAAGGCCTACCCTCAAGACCCGTTCCCGCTTCATCCTATTGATCAGATCGTCGACTCCACCGCCGAGTGCGACCTGCTGTGTTTCCTAGATGCCTTCTCGGGCTACCACCAGATCTAGATGGCGGTACAGGACGTTGAGAAGACGGCCTTCTTAACCCCGTGTGGGGTGTACTGTTACACCTGCATGCCGTTAGGACTGCGTAACACCGGGGCGACCTTCCAGCGACTGATGCACATCGCTCTGGGCTAGCAGCTCGGGATGAACGCAGAGGCCTATGTCAACGACATTGTGGAGAAATCTCAGGAGGCAAGGACCCTCATCCAGGATCTGGAGGAGACCTTCGCCAGCCTACGCAAGGTGGACCTGCGGCTCAACCCAGAGAAATGCGTGTTTGGCGTCCCCTCAGGTAAGTGGCTGGGATTTCTTGTGTCGCACAGGGGAATCGAGGCAAACCCAGAGAAGGTCAAAGCAATAGAAGAGATGAGGACGCCGCAGACCCTCAAGGAAATGCAAAAGCTTGTGGGCTGCGTGACCTCGCTGGGGTGCTTCATCTCCAAGCTGGGGGAGCGCGCCCTCCCGTTCTTCAAGATGATGAAGAAGAAGGGCCCATTCGAGTGGACTCTAGAGGCCGACGCGGTGTTTCAAAACCTCAAGAAGTACCTCACCAGCCCACCAGTGATGGTGGCGCCATGTCCTCTCGAGCCCCTGGTGCTCAACCTGGCCGCCACGCCCTACTCAGCCAGCGCAGCGCTAGTGGCCGTCAGGGAGGGGTGCCAGGCCAAGGACATCCCGCGTGGTTCTACATAGCCAATCAAGATGACGCAACATCAAGGCGGCGCCCCTGAAGCCACAGTAGCGCCAACAGATGACCAGGTCCCATTAGGGGGCGCGCCTGAGGCTGTGGTTGCCCAAACGGACGGCCTAGCTCCTGAGGTCTATCAGCCTCAGGAGGTGCACCCGTCCCAGGAGTCCTCGGACTCCACCAACACCCCCACCCTCGTCGAGCACCCGGTGTACTTCGTCAGCACGGTACTGCGTGACGCGTGGGCGCGCTACCCCATGTCACAGAAGCTTCTGCTCGTGCTTCTTGTTGCCTCGCGTAAGATGCGCCACTACTTGCAAGGCCACCCCATTAAGGTTGTCTCAGCTACCCGTTGGAGAGGGTGCTCCGGAGCCCCAATGCTGCGGGGAGGGTCGCCGAGTGAAGTATCAAATTGCAAGCATTGCAACTGGAGTTCAACACCACCAGGGTCATCAAGGGCGCCACGCTCGCCGACTTCGTGGCGGAGTGGACTGACGCTCTGGGTCCCAAGGCAGGCAAGGACCAGTTTCTCTCGCCTGGGAGCGAAGCGCCAGACGGCTAGGTCATGCACATTACGGCACCTTCGCACGTCACGGCGCGGGGGCTAGAGTTGTGCTCATCTCGCCCATCCAGGACAAGCTCTACTACGCCGTGCAGCTCTGCTTCTAGCAGGGCGAGAATGTCTCCAACAACATCGCAGAGTACGAAGGCTTAATTGCCAGTCTCAGGGCTGCGGTGGCATCGGGAGTGAAGCACCTCACTATTATGGGCAACTTCCAGCTCCTCGTCAACTTCTCCAACAAAGTATACGAGCCGAAGGACAAGCATATGGAGGCATACCTCGCGGAGGTACGCAAAATGGAGAAGCAATTCTTGGGCCTAGAGCTACAACATGTGCCCCGTGGCACGAACAAGGAAGCTGGCGATATCACCAAGAGGGCGTACAGGCGCCTACCCAAGGAGCCCGGCATTTTCGAGGAACGACTCTTCAAGCCTTCATCGGCCCCTCTGGCTACGGAGCCGACACCGCCTCAGGAGGAGCTCCCCCCGCCACCAACCTCGGGAGCCCCCACCTGCGCCCCGACCTTAGGAGCGCGTCTGCTCCTCGCGCTCGAGCCTCGGGAGGGGTCCTGGACCGGAGAGTTCAAGGCGTACCTGCTGCAGGGAGCCCTGCTGGAGAAGGAGGAAAACACGGAGCGCGTGGCATGGCAGGCCACAGCCTACTGCATTGGGGACGGTGAGCTATATCGAAAACGACCGAACGATGTTTCCTTGTGATGCTATCCAGGGAGGAGGGGTGTGAGCTGTTAGCCGACATACATGGAGGGGATTGCGGACATCACTTCTCATCGCCCACCTTGGTGGGCAAGGTGTTCCGAAGTGGATTCTACTAGCCCATGGCACTCAATGACGCAACCGAGCTGGTGAGATCCTGCGAAGCCTGCCAGTTCCATGCCAAGCAAACCCACCAACCCGCTCAGGGCCTCCAGACTATCCCACTCTCGTGGTCGTTTGCGGTCTGGGGGTTGGACCTCTTGGGACTGTTCCCTCGAGCTCGCGGGGGCTACCGTTACCTCTACGTCACCATCGACAAATTCACCAAGTGTGTGGATGTGGAGCCAGTCCGTACCATCCCGGCCGGCTCTGCGGTCAAGTTCATCAAGGGCCTCAAGAGCCGGTTCGGAGTCCCTAATCTCATCATCACTAACAATGGCTCGCCATTCACCAGCAACCTTTTCAAAACATATTGTGCTAACCTTGGAATGCAGATATGCTATGCCTCGGTGGCACACCCCAGGAGCAATGGGCAAGCCGAGCATGCAAATGCAGAGGTCCTGAGAGGTCTCAAATCAAGGACTTTCAAGAAGAAGCTCGAAGCTTGTAGCAGGGGCTGGCTGGACGAGCTCTAGTCCGTGCTATGGTCCATCCGCACCACCGCGACCACGTCGAATGAAACTCCATTCTTCCTTGTCTACGAAGCTGAAGCGGTTCTCCCACACATGGTCAGGCATCGCTCCGCGTGGGTATTGGCGTTTGAGTAGGCACGCCAGGACGCCACGCGGGGGATGAATCTCGTGCTGGGGGAGGAATGTCGCCGTCAAGCCTCGCTCCGAGCGGCAAAATACCAGCAGGCGCTGCCGCGGTACCACTGCCGCAGCGTCCGCTCCAGGACGCTCGAGGTGGGCGATCTCGTCCTATGGCGGGTGCTCTTCAGGGAAGGGCTACATAAGCTTTCATCCATGTGTGAGGGCCCATATAGGGTCGCTCGCGTCTCCAGACCTGGCGCCGCGTGCCTGGAGACGCAGGACGGGATCCCCATCCAGAACGCCTGGAACATCCAGCACATCCGGAAGTTCTACCCATGAAGCAAGGCCCAGTGCCTGTGAAGGCCTGCGCTCGTAACACTCTCACGTAATAATGAGTGGGGCTATACACGCCACGGAGTCGCCAGAGTGCCGCCCTCCGGCCTTGGGGGCTCCCTCCCACGTCCTAGTGGCAGCACTTAGCTCTGCGCTGGTTAGACGACTAGACTAGGTGTCGGACGTAGCTGTTCATTTGCTTTCTGTAGCTGGTTGCAACCTTTTTAGTGGAATTTGGACCTCTGGCGTTTCTCGAGTGTTCAGTTGAATTTTCTCCCTTTACTTCACTTGCTTCTTCTCCTTGCGGTAGGGAGAACAGCAGTTGCCCGTCACTCTCCCTTGCGCGCCTCGCATGGGGGCTAGGCACGTGTAAGAGTGCATTGGGCTAGCCCACTCCGCGAACACACCTCGCCAAAGCCCTCACGCACCAGAGCTTCGGCCTCCTTGATCTTCGCGAGGCGCTCTCAAATAAGCCCAAGGTTTGCGCACCCTCTTAAGTCCGTGCCCCCCGGGTACCGCGACGTGGTGCATTAAGCCATGATTGGCCCATACCTGAGGGCTCGCGCGAGGAAGAACAAGGCGCCCGATGGATTTTATAACAAAACTTGCACCTTTATGACATCTCACTAGGCCAGCGGTGCCAGGGCCGGCAGCAAGGAGGCCCCATCACATGCCAAAGGGGCGCATCCTCGCGGGGCGGGAAGCTATCCCAAGCGTATCGAGCTAAGTTACTCATCTATATCTATGCAGAGCACGAACACCATGGCATAACATGAAAACAATAAACAGAGCATAGTGGCATAAAGTACAATGGTTCATTACATGCCCCTGCGGGGCCCCCTACATTTTTCAAGTGCAGGAAGAACGTAAAGGTTAAACAAAAGCGGCCTGTGCGGCCGCAGCAGCACGAGGCCTGGCTCCAAGGGCCTGCCGGACTAAGCCCGAGCCTTCTTCGCACAACACCGTCTTTGAAGTGAGCCCGGTGATGCGGTGGCTAATGGTATCCGCCGTTGCTGGTGCTCTCGCTGCAGGAGGAGCCGCCGCCGCTGGACGAGCCACAGCCGCTGCTAGGAGCAAGGTAGCCCTCAGCATCGTCGCGGCCCTTGTTAAGGCCAAGCTCGTTGTCGCCGCCGCTGTCCTCGGGGCAGCACCTTGCACGGCGACCATCTTCCCCGAACACCCTCACGTAGAGGGTTGCAACACCGTCATACTTGAAGTGGAGGGTGCAACTCCTGCTCAGGTCATGCGCGCGGGAGAATATCTGCCAGCCACGGGCCACGACCGCCTTGCCCGCGGCGGAAACCTCCACCGCGGCCACCGCGGCCCACGAGGACTTGCTGCAGGAGCCGTCGGCTTTCAACCAGAAGCCGTTGAGACCCGTGGCCGGCAGTTCACCGACAAAGTATCGCGGGATCTGGAGCCAGGTGCCAGCCGGCCTCTCCGACCACATGACGAACTACGGGAGCACCTCCGTCGAATGGAAGCGCGACCGAGGAGGCTGGGCGACCACAGCGCACCTCCCCTCGGTGCCAGGGCTGCCCCACCTCGAGCGGCCCCTGCCGCGGGAGGAAGCACCGCTGCGGCCGCCGAGGATGACGCTGGTCCCCAAAGGAGTATGGCCACGCTCTTGAGGAGCCGCAGTAGGAGTAGCGGCATGCTTGCTGGGGCGGCCCTGCCCCCTCTTGAGCGGCGGCGAGCCGGGACCCTCCTAGCGAGCCTTCTCCTTCTCCGCAGCAGAGAACCTCTTCATTGGCACCATGGGAGTTGTGGCAAGACGGAGAGGCGAGGAGGAAGGAGAAGGAGCAGGCGGCGAGAAGGAGGAGATGAACAGAGGGGGCTCCGCCCTCTGTTAATTTATAGCCAGGAGGAGGCTGATACGTCTCCAACGTATCTATAATTTATGAATTATGCATGCTGTTATTTTATCATTCTTGCATGTTTTACAATCATTTTATAGCAACTTTATATCATTTTTGGGACTAACCTATTGACCCAGTGCCCAGTTCCAGCTGCTGTTTTTTGCTCGTTTTTTACATCGCAGGAAATCAATATCAAACGGAGTCCAAACACCACGAAACTTTTGGAGATGTTTTTGGACCAAAAGGAACCCAATGGGCCAGAGCAGCACCTGGAGGGTGCCACGAGGGGGGCACAACCCACCAGGGCGTTCCATGCCCCCTGGTGCGCCCAGGTGGGTTGTGCCCACCTCGGTGGCCTCACGCACCCCCTCTTTGCACTATAAATTTCCAAATATTCCGAAACCCATCAAGGTTAACCTAGATCAGAAGTCCTGCTGCCGGAAGGCTCTATAGCCATTGAAAACCAATCTAGACCCTTTCCGGCACCTTGCCGTAGGGGGGAATCATGTCCGGTGGCCATCTTCATAATCCTGGCGGCCACCACGATGAGGAGGGAGTAATCCACCCTCGGGGCTGATGGTTTGTACCAGTAGCTATGTGTTTAATCTCTCTCTCTCTCTCTCTCTCATGATCTGTATCATGGGCTTCGTTAATATAGTCGGATCATATGATGTTTATCCCCTCTATACTCTTGTTGTGATGAATTGAGTCTTTACCCTTTGAAGTTTTGTCTTGTCGACTGAATATTCAGAGAAGAGAACACATGATGTATGTCTTTTCAGTATGAATACTTGAGGTGACAGTAGGGGTATCATATTGATTCACTTGATGTATGTTATGGCACTCAACTTGCGGATTCCCGAGGTGACATTGGGGCAATCTATGCATAGGGGTTGATGCACGTTTTTATTATCTTTTCTCTGATAGGAACTTTGGGGTCTTTTTGTAGTTCTTTGTGTGGATTGAGTATTAGGAATATGAATTTTCTTTGGTGTTATTCTAGTACAAACTCTAGGATAGATCGAACGTTAAAATAGCTTTGTGTTATTTTAGTACGAACTCTTGAATAGATCGAACGAAAAGAATAGCTTTGAGGTGGTCTCGTACCCTACAAACGATATCTATCTTTTGTTCTCCACTAATAGGAACTCGGGAGTGATTTTTATTGCACTTTGAGGGATACACATATGATCCAACTATGTTAGCATTGTCGAGAGGTTGCACTAGTGAAAGTACGGACCCTAGGCCTTGTTTTCAAGCATTGCAATACCGTTTTTGTGCCTGTTTACTATTTGCTACCTTGCTGTTTTTATTTATTCAGATTATAAAAATATATTTCTACCATCAATATTACACTTTTATCACCATCTCTTCACCGGACCAGTGCACCTATACAATTTGCCATTGTATTGGGTGTGTTGGGGACACAAGAGATTTCTTGTATTTGGTTGCAGGGTCGTTTGAGAGAGACCATCTTCATCCTACACCTCTCACGGATTGATAAACCTTAGGTCATCCACTTGAGGGAAAATTGCTGCTATCCTACAAAACTCTGCGCTTGGAGGCCCAACACGTGTTTACAAGAATAAAGTTGCGTAGTAGACATCAAGCTATTTTCTGCCGTCGTTTCCGGGAAGGTGAGTGCTTGAAGGTATATCTTTAGATCTTGCAATTGAATCTGTTAGTTTCTTGTTTATCACTAGTTTGGTTTATAAAAAGAAAACTACAAAAAATGGAATTGAGGTTGCATCATATTATTGATCATATTTGTAAAATCTTTCTTGAAAATGATGGTTCAGAAAATTGTGCTCAATTGTCAGAAGAAGTCAATAAAATGCTTGGCACAAATTACATCAATGATGAGCATGATTGCAATGGTGTTAGTATGAATTATTTGAATATCCAAAACGCTAATGATGATTGTGATGGGGAATGTTGCAGAAAATAAAAAATTTCCTACGGTTTCACCAAGATCCATCTATGAGTTCATCTAGCAACGAGTGATAGGAGTGCATCTACATACCTTTGTAGATCGCGAGCAGAAGCGTTCAAGAGAACGGGGTTGAGGGAGTCGTACTCGTCGTGATCCAATTCACCGATGACCAAGTGCCGAACAGACAGCACCTCCGCGTTCAACACATGTACAGAGCGGATGACGTGTCCCGCATCTTGATCCAGCATGGGGAAGGAGATGTTGATGAAGATCCAGCAGCACGACGGCGTGGTGGTGGATGCAGTGAGATTCGGCAGGCTTCGCCAAGCAAGCGGGAGGAGGAAGAGGTGTAGAGAGGAGGGAGGCACCAAGTGTTGGGTGCGGCTGCCCTCCCACCCCCCCTCTTTATATAGGGACCCAAGGGGCGCCGGCCCTAGGAGATGGGATCTCGTGGGGCGGCGGCCAAGGGGTGGAGTGCCCCCAAGGTAAGTGGGCGCCCTCCCTAGGGTTCCCAACAGTGGCGCAGAGGGGCCCAGGCGCACCAGCCCACCAGGGGCTGGTTCCTCCCACTTCAGCCCATGGGGCCCTCCGGATAGGTGGCCTAACCCGGTGGACCCTCGGGACCCTTCTGGTGGTCCCGGTACAATACCGGTGGACCCCGAAACTTTCCCGATGGCCGAAACTCGACTTCCCATATATAATTCTTTACCTCTGGACCATTCCGGAACTCCTCGTGACCTCCGGGATCTCATTCGGGACTCTGAACAACTTTCGGTTTGCTGCATACTCATATCTCTACAACCCTAGCGTCACCGAACCTTAAGCGTGTAGACCCCACGGGTTCGGGAGACAGGCAGACATGACCGAGACTGCTCTCCGGTCAATAACCAACAGCGGGATCTGGATACCCATGTTGGATCCCACATGCTCCTCGATGATCTCATCGGATGAACCACGATGTCGAGGATTCAAGCAACCCGTATACAATTCCCTTTGTCAATCAAGTATGTTACTTGCCCGAGATTCGATCGTCGGTATCCCAATACCTCGCTCAATCTCGTTACCGCAAGTCACTTTACTCGCATCCGTAATGCATGATCCGTGACCAGACACTTGGTCACTTTGAGCTCATTATGATGATGCACTACCGAGTGGGCCCAGTGATACCTCTCCGTAATACGGAGTGATAAATCCCAGTCTCGATCCGTGTCAACCCAACAGACACTTTCGGAGATACCTGTAGTGCACCTTTATAGTCACCTAGTTACGTTGTGACGTTTGGTACACCCAAAGCACTCCTACGGTATCCGGGAGTTACACGATCTCATGGTCTAAGGAAAATATACTTGACATTGGAAAAGCTCTAGCAAAACGAACTACACGATCTTGTGCTATGCTTAGGATTGGGAATCGTCCATCACATCATTCTCCTAACGATGTGATCCCGTTATCAATGACATCCAATGTCCATACTCAAGAAACCATGACTATCTATTGATCAACGAGCTAGTCAACTAGAGGCTCACTAGGGACATGTTGTGGTCTATGTATTCACACGTGTATTATGATTTTCGGGTAATACAATTATAGCATGAATAAAAGACAATTATCACGAACAAGGAAATATAATAATAATCCTTTTATTATTGCCTCTAGGGCATATTTCCAACAGTCTCCCACTTGCACTAGAGTCAATAATCTTGTTACATTGTGATGAATCGAACACCCATAGAGTTCTGGTGTTGATCATGTTTTGTACGCGGAAGAGGATTAGTCAACGGATCTGCGACATTCAGATCCGTATGCACTTTGCAAATTTCTATGGCTCCATCTTGAAAATTTTCACGAATGAAGTTGAAGCGACGCTTGATGTGCCTGGTCTTCTTGTGAAACCTGGGCTCCTTGGCAAGTGCAATAGCTGCAGTGTTGTCACAGAAGATTTTGGTCGGCAACGACGCATTGGGTATGACTCCTAGGTCGGTGATGAACTCCTTCACCCAAATTGCTTAATGCGCTGCCTCCGAGGCTGCCATGTACTCCGCTTCACACGTAGATCCCGCCACGACGCTCTGCTTGCAGCTGCACCAGCTTACTGCCCCACCATTCAACATATACACGTATCCGGTTTGTGACTTAAAGTCATCCAGATCTGTGTCGAAGCTAGCGTCGACGTAACCCTTTACGACGAGCTCTTCGTCACCTCCATAAACGAGAAACATGTCCTTAGTCCTTTTCAGGTACTTCAGGATATTCTTGACCGCTGTCCAATGTTCCTTGCCGGGATTACTTTGGTACCCTCCTACCAAACTTATGGCAAGGTTTACATCGGGTCTGGTACACAGCATGGCATACATAATAGAACCTATGGCTGATGCATAGGGGATGACACTCATCTCTTCTATATCGTTTCCGTGGTCGGGCATTGAGCCGAGCTCAGTTTCACACCTTGTAATACAGGCAAGAACCCTTTCTTGGACTGATCCATTTTGAACTTCTTCAATATCTTTTCAAGGTATGTGCTTTGTGAAAGACCTATGAGGCATCTCGATCTATCTCTATAGATCTTGATGCCTAATATATAAGCAGCTTCTCCAAGGTCCTTCATTGAAAAACTCTTATTCAAGTAGGCCTTTATGCTGTCCAAAAGTTCTATATCATTTCCCATCAAAAGTATGTCATCTACATATAATATGAGAAATGCTCTGAGAGCTCCCACTCACTTTCTTGTAAACGCAGGCTTCTCCATAAGTCTGCATAAACCCAAACGCTTTGATCATCTCATCAAAGCGAATGTTCCAACTCCGAGATGCTTGCACCAGCCCATAAATGGATCGCTGGAGCTTGCATACCTTGTTAGCATTCTTAGGGTCGACAAAACCTTCCGGCTACATCATATACAGTTCTTCCTTAAGATAGCCATTAAGGAATGCCGTTTTGACATCCATTTGCCATATCTCATAATCATAGTATGCAGCAATTGCTAACATGATTCGGACGGACTTCAGCTTCGCTACGGGAGATAAAGTCTCATCGTAGTCAACCCCTTGAACTTGCTGATAACCTTTAGCGACAAGTCGAGCTTTATAGATGGTAACATTACCATCCGCGTCCGTCTTCTTCTTAAAGATCCATTTGTTTTCTATCGCTCGCCAATCATCAGGCAAGTCTATCAAAGTCCATACTTTGTTTTCATACATGGATCCTATCTCGGATTGCATGGCTTCAAGCCATTTGGGCCTGCCATCGCTTCTTCATAGTTCGAAGGTTCACCGTTGTCCAACAACATGATTTCCAGGACAGGGTTGCCATACCACTCTGGAGTGGAACGTGTCCTTGTGGACCTACGAAGTTCAGTAGCAACTTGATCCGAAGTACTTTGATCATCATCGTTAATTTCCTCTCCAGTAGGAGTAGGCACCACATGAACATTTTCCTGAGCTGCACTACTTTCCGGTTCAAGAGGTAGTACTTCATCGAGTTCTACTTTCCTCCCACTTACTCCTTTCGAGAGAAACTCTTTTTCAAGAAATGATCCATTCTTGGCAACAAAGATCTCGCCTTCGGATCTAAGGTAGAAGGTATACCCAATGGTTTCCTTAGGGTATCCTATGAAGACGCATTTTTCCGACTTGGGTTCGAGCTTTTCAGGTTGAAGTTTCTTGACATAAGCATCGCATCCCCAAACTTTTAGAAATGACAGCTTAGGTTTCTTCCCAAACCATAGTTCATACGGTGTCGTCTCAACGGATTTAGACAGTGCCCTATTTAAAGTGAATGTAGCTGTCTCTAGACCGTATCCCCAAAATGACAGCGGTAAATCTGTAAGAGACATCATAGATCGCACCATATCCAATAGAGTGCGATTACGACGTTCGGACACACCATTACGCTGAGGTGTTCCAGGCGGCGTGAGTTGTGAAACGATTCCACATTTCCTTAAGTGTGTACCAAATTCGTGACTTAAATATTCTCCTCCACGATCTGATCGTAAGAACTGTATTTTTCGGTCACGTTGATTCTATACCTCATTCTGAAATTCCTTGAACTTTTCAAAGGTCTCAGACTTGTGTTTCATCAAGTAGACATACCCATATCTACTCAAGTCATCAGTGAGAGTGAGAACATAACGATATCCTCCGCGAGCCTCAACGCTCATTGGACCGCATACATCGGTGTGTATGATTTCCAAAAGTTGGTTGCTCGCCCATTGTTCCGAGAACGGAGTCTTGGTCATTGTGCCCATAAGGCATGGTTCGCATGTGTCAAATGATTCATAATCGAGAGACTCTAAAAGTCCATCAGAATGGAGCTTCTTCATGCGCTTGACACCAATGTGACCAAGGCGGCAGTGCCACAAGTATGTGGGACTATCGTTATCAAATTTACATCTTTTGGTATTCACACTATGAATATGTGTAATATTACGCTCGAGATTCATTAAGAATAAACCATTGACCATCGGAGCATGACCATAAAACATATCTCTCATATAAATAGAACAACCATTATCCTCGGATTTAAATGAGTAGCCATCTCGTATTAAACGAGATCCTGATACAATGTTCATGCTCAAACTTGGCACTAAATAACAATTATTGAGGTTTAAAACTAATCCCGTAGGTAAATGTAGAGGTAGCGTGCCGACGGCGATCACATCGACCTTGGAACCATTCCCGACGCGCATCGTCACCTCGTCCTTCACCAGTCTCCATTTATTCCGCAGCCCATGCTGTGAGTTACAAATATGAGAAACGGCACCGGTATCAAATACCCAGGAGTTACTACGAGTACTAGTAAGGTACACATCAATTACATGTATATCAAATATACCTTTAGTGTTGCCGGCCTTCTTGTCCGCTAAGTATTTGGGGCAGTTCCGCTTCCAGTGGCCCTTCCCTTTGCAATAAAAACACTCAGTCTCAGGCTTGGGTCCATTCTTTGACTTCTTCCCGGCAACTGGCTTACCGGGCGCGGCAACATCCTTGCCGTCCTACTTGAAGTTCTTCTTACCCTTGCCCTTCTTGAACTTAGTCGTTTTATTGACCATCAACACTTGATGTTCTTTCTTGATTTCTACCTCTGCTGACTTCAGCATTGAAAATACTTCAGGAATAGTTTTCACCATCCCCTGCATATTGTAGTTCATCACAAAGCTCTTGTAGCTCGGTGGGAGCGACTGAAGGATTCTGTCAATGACCGCCTCGTCCGGGAGGTTAATTTCTAGCTGGGACAGGCGGTTGTGCAACCCAAACATTTTTGAGTATGTGCTCGCTGACAGAAAACTTTTCCTCCATCTTACAACTATAGAACTTGTCGGAGACTTCATATATCTCGACCCGGGCATGAGCTTGGAAAACCATTTTTAGCTCCTCGAACATCTCATATGCTCCCTGTTGCTCAAAACGCTTTTGGAGCCCCGGTTATAAGCTGTAAAGCATGCCGCACTGAACGAGGGAGTAATTATCAGCACGAGACTGCCAAGTGTTCATAACGTCTTGGTTCTGTTGGATGGGTGCTTCACCTAGCGGTGCTTCTTGGACATATTGTTTCTTGGCTGCTATGAGGATGATCCTCAGGTTCCGGACCTAGTCCGAATAGTTGCTGCCATCATTTTTCAGCTTGGTTTTCTCTAGGAACGCGTTGAAGTTCATGTTGACATGAGCGTTGGCCATTTGATCTACAAGACATTTTTGCAAAGATTTTAGACTAATGTTCATGATAATTAAGTTCATCTAATCAAATTATTTAATGAACTCCCACTCAGATTTGACATCCCTCTAGTCATCTAAGTGTTACATGATCCAAGTCGACTAGGCCGTGTCCGATCATCACGTGAGACGGACTAGTCATCATCGTTGAAAATCTCCATGTTGATCATATCTTCCATACGACTCATGTTCGACCTTTCGGTCTATTGTGTTCTGAGGCCATGTCTGTACATGCTAGGCTCGTCAAGTTAACCTAAGTGTTTTGCATGTGTAAAACTATCTTACACCCGTTGTATGTGAACGTAGGAATCTATCACACCCGATCATCACGTGGTGCTTCAAACGATTTAACTTTAGCAACGCGCACAGTTAGGAGAACACTTTCTTGAAATTATTATAAGGGATCATCTTATTTACTACCATCGTTCTAAGTAAACAAGATGCATAAACATAATAAACATCACATGCAATTATATAGTAGTGACATGATATGGCCAATATCATATAGCTCCTTTGATCTCCATCTTCGGGGCTCCATGATCATCTTGTCACCGGCATGACACCATGATCTTCATCATCATGATCTCCATCATCGTGTCTCCATGAAGTTGCTCACCAACTATTACTTCTACTACTATAGCTAACGGTTTAGCAATAAAGCAAAGTAATTACATGGCGTTGAATCAATGACACGCAGGTCATACAATAATTAAGACAACTCCTATGGCTCCTGCCGGTTGTCATACTCATCGACATGCAAGTCGTGATTCCTATTACAAGAACGTGATCTCATACATCACAATATATCATGCATCATTCATCACAACTTTTGGCCATATCACATCACAAGGCAATTGCTGCAAAAACAAGTTAGACGTCCTCTAATTGTTGTTGCATCTTTTACGTGGATGCAATAGGGTTCTAGCAAGAACGTTTTCTTACCTACGAAAAAGCCACAACGTGATTTGTCAACTTCTATTTACCCTTCATAAGGACCCTTTTCGTCGAATCCGCTCCAACTAAAGTGGGAGAGACAGACACCCGCTAGCCACCTTATGCAACTAGTGCATGTCAGTCGGTGGAACCTGTCTCACGTAAGCATACGTGTAAGGTCGGCCCGGGCCGCTTCATCCCACAATACCGCTGAAACAAAATAAGACTAGTAGCGGCAAGAAAGTTGACAACATCTACGCCCACAACAGATTTGTGTTCTACTCGTGCAATAGAGAACTACGCATAGACCTAGCTCTGATACCACTGTTGGGGAATGTTGCAGAAAATAAATTTTTCCTACGGTTTCACCAAGATCCATCTATGAGTTCATCTAGCAACGAGTGATAGGAGTGCATCGACATACCTTTGTAGTTCGCGAGCGGAAGCGTTCAAGAGAACGGGGTTGAGGGAGTCGTACTCGTCGTGATCCAAATCACCGATGACCAAGTGCCGAACGGACAGTACCACCCGTTCAACACACGTACGGAGCGGATGACGTCTCCCGTATCTTGATCCCGCAAGGGGGAAGGAGAGGTTGATGAAGATCCAGCAGCACGACGGCGTGGTGGTGGATGCAGCAGTACTCCGGCAGGGCTTCGCCAGGCAACTGGGAGGAGGAAGAGGTGTAGCAGCGGCAGGGAGGCGCCAAGTGTTGGGTGCGGCTGCCCTCCCACCCCCCCCTCTTTATATAGGGACCCCAGGGGGGCGCCGGCCCTAGGAGATGGGATCTCCTAGGGGGGCGGCGGCCAAGGGGGGTGGAGTGCCCCCCAAGGCAAGTGGAGGCGCCCCCTCCCCTAGGGTTCCCAACCCTAGGCGCAGAGGTGGGCCCAGGGGGGTGCACCAGCCCACTAGGGGCTGGTTCCCCTCCCACTTCAGCCCATGGGGCCCTCCGGGATAGGTGGCCCCACCCGGTGGACCCTCGGGACCCTTCCGGTGGTCCCGGTACAATACCGCTGGACCCCGAAACTTTCCCGATGGCTGAAACTCGACTTCCCATATATAATTCTTTACCTCCGGACCATTCCAGAACTCCTCGTGACGTCCGGGATCTCATCCTTGACTCCGAACAACTTTCAGTTTGCTGCATACTCATATCTCTACAACCCTAGCGTCACCGAACCTTAAGTCTGTAGACCCTACGGGTTCGGGAGACAGGCAGACATGACCGAGACTGCTCTCCGGTCAATAACCAACAACGGGATCTGGATTCCCATGTTGGATCCCACATGCTCCTCGATGATCTCATCGGATGAACCACGATTTCGAGGATTCAAGCAACCCCGTATACAATTCCCTTTGTCAATCGGTATGTTACTTGCCCGAGATTCGATCGTCGGTATCCCAATACCTCGCTCAATCTCGTTACGCAAGTCACTTCACTCGCATCGTAATGCATGATCCGTGACGGACACTTGGTCACTTTGAGCTCATTATGATGATGCACTACCGAGTGGGCCCAGTGATACCTCTCCGTAATAATGAGTGACAAATCCCAGCCTCGATCTGTGTCAACCCAATGACACTTTCGGAGATACCGTAGTGCACCTTTATAGTCACCCGATTACGTTGTGACGTTTGGTACACCCAAAGCACTCCTACGGTATCCGGAGTTACACGATCTCATGGTCTAAGGAAAAGATACTTTACATTTGAAAAGCTCTAGCAAAACGAACTACACGATCTTGTGCTATTCTTAGGATTGGGTCTCGTCCATCACATCATTCTCCTAATGATGTGATCCCGTTATCAATGACATCCAATGTCCATAGTCAGGAAACCATGACTATCTATTGATCAACGAGCTAGTCAACTAGAGGCTCACTAGGGACATGTTGTGGTCTATGTATTCACACGTGTATTACGATTTCCGGATAATACAAGTATAACATGAATAAAAGATAATTATCATGAACAAGGAAATATAATAACAATCCTTTTATTATTGCCTCTAGGGCATATTTCCAACAGATTGCACAAGTCATGACAAAAATGTTTCTTATAAGCATGTCACTTTTTGCGGAGTGAATTGGCAGTGCAATTGCACACCAAAAAGGGAAGATAGATTTTGTAAGAAGCATAAATATTTAGAAACAAAAAAGTTGCGAGAGAGGCTAGATGATTGTGCTGAAAGATTTAATTTTTTCGCCATCCTTGTGAACTTTGCAATGAACATGGTCATTTAAATCTCCAATGCAAATTCTTTCATGATCAAATCGTGTCCAAAAATTTCGATAACTTGATTACCGTTGAGCATCATAATGAGCTTAGTATTCTTTTGGGGTATGAAGAAAGGAAACGTATAACTAAGGGTATTCCAAAATTTAATCTCGAGAGATTTCTTGATTTTGAACTAGAGGAAATTTATATGTTTTGTGCGGTAAATTGCATTGATAATCCTTATATTGCCAACTACTTAAAGACAAGAAAACAAAGGGAATATGAAGAGAGTACTAATGAAATGGAAAATGTTTCCCAATACCCTCCTAGTGTTTATTATGACGAATCAGGTAACGAGAAGGAGCTTCCTATCCAACCAATCTCGCCAATAAGAAGCTTGGAAAGATTAATTAAACCCACACATGATGTGGTGAAGAAGAAGAAAAGAAGAAAGAATAGAGGTAAAAAGGTATCTCTCCCAAATAATGCTGCTCCTATTATTGTTCTGCCTCATGAAAATGAATCAAAAATAATGATGGAGGATGAAGATATTGAGTATGATTTTGTGATACCTACTACTTTTGTAATGATTATGATTGGGAAGATAATGATATCCCTTATGATCTTGAAAACCTTTTTAGCACTTGCTTGGAAGAATATCATAATAATGTTTTCTATACTATTGGTGCCATTCATGCTATTGATAAGAATGATTGTGATGGTATGCAAAACCACAAGCTTGGGGATGCTATGTTTAATGAGTATGTAATGTTTGAAGATTTATTTGCTGGAAATAATGTTTTTCCTAAGCTTGGGGATGCTTTGCTTAATGAATATGATCCTTTGATTCCTTCTACTTTCGATATGAAAATTTATTTTGATGATAGCATGCCTCCTATTTATGATGATTACATTGATAAAAGTGGGTTTGGAAGAGTGTCAACTCTAGGTAGTAGTGATCCCATTATTTTGGAGGGTGTTGAATCTTATTACAATATTGATGAAAGTGGATTTGGAGAGGTCATCACATTATTTTGTGATACATCCACTATTTTGGATGAAGTTTCAATTGATTATGACAATGAAGTTGCTATCTATGGTCATTATTATGATGACATGTATGCCATAAAGAGTGATAAATCTTCTATGCCTGTGCATCATGAAAAGAGTTCTGTATGTGATGGTTACATTGTTGAATCCATTCATGATGTTTCTGAAAATTATGATGATGAAAGAACTTATCCTCCTACACATCTCAATAATATCAAGTTTCTTCTCTATATGTTGATTGTTTTGAAGTTGCAGTAGTTTTGCCTTCCTATGCTAGTTGATTCTTGCTCCCATAAGTTGTTTGCTCACGAAATCCCTATGCATAGGAAGTGGGTTAGACCTAAATGTGCTAGTCATATGCTTCATGATGCTCTCTTTATGTTTCAATTCGTACCTTTTATGCGAGCCTCATTGAAATCATCATGCCTAGCTTAAAAGGCATTAAAGAAAAGCGCTTGTTGGGAGACAACCCAACACTTTTACCTACAGTTTTTATTTGTTCACATGATTATGCTACTGTAATAATCATGTTTTTTAGCTTTTGTCTCAATAAAGTGCCAAGTAAAGCCTTTGGGATCATGTTGGTGATAGTTGATCTGACCCTGCTAAAAAACAGAAACTTTTGTGCTCACGAAAATAAGTCTCATTTTTAACAGAAGAGTGCTTTTGAGTTGATTATTTTTGCAGAAGTTTAATATACAAATTTCTCATGTGGTCCCATTTTTTCATAATCTTTGGAGTAGCAAAAGTATGGTTTGAGTCCAGATAATTACACACTGTTCTGTTTTTGACAAAATCTGTTTTCAATGCATAGTTTGCTTGTTTTCTAGTTTCTATGGATTATATTGCTCAATATAAATTGTGTAAATGATATGATACATTAGGCATTGTGTGAGAACAATTTTGAATCTTTTCTTTGACAGTACAAAAAGTGAAATGGTTTGCTCTTTATCACACTAACCTATCTCACAAAGTTTCGTTAAGTTTTGTGTGATTGAAGTTTTCAAGTTTTGGGTGAGATGACGATATGAGGAGAATAAGGAGTGACAAGACCCTAACCTTGGGGATGCCCAAGGCACCCCAAGATAATATCCAATGAATATCCAAGCAACTAAGCTCGGGGATGCCCCGGACCCCTCTTTCGTTTCCAACATTATCGGTAACCTCACTTGGAGCTATATTTCATTCGTCACATGATATGTGTTTTGCTTGGAGCATCAATTTATTTTTCTAGTATTTGCTTGCTGTTATTTAGCACGATGTTTTGCATCTTCTATTTCAATAAAAGTGGCATTGATAGCCTTTGCTACGCTTATCTTGCAAGTATACATGTTGCTGTTTGAAAACAGAAAGTTTATCGATGTTGCAAAAATTCCCGAGGAAAGTCAGAATGTGATAAAATGTTGACACCTTTTGCATAATAAGCTCTGATAAATTTTCGACAGTGTGGCATAATTTCATAATGTCTGGAGTTAGGGAAGTATTGATACTCTTGTATTCTTTACAGATTGTATTTTTTTGGCAGATTGTTGTTATGTTTTCATTGTTTGCATATGTTTGCTTGTTTAATGATTCTATTGGAGGATATGAGTATTAAATATGCAGTGGCATTTAGTATGCAATGTTGAATAATAATTTTAGTGATTTTCTACAGTAGAGAATGATAAAGTTTTTGCATTGGTCTATACTAACTTATCTCACGAGTTCTTGTTGAGTTTTCTGTGGATCAAGCTTTTGAGATTTAGGAAAACCGTGATATGGGAAGAATTAAGGAGACACAAAAGCTCAAGCTTGGGGATGCCCAAGGCATCCAAAAATAATATTTCAAGAAGTCTCAAGCATCTAAGATTGGGGATGCCCCGGTAGGCATCCCACCTTTTTCCTTCAACAATTATCGGTTAGTATCGGTTGAGCCTAAGTTTTTGCTTCTTCACATGAGTTGTGCTATTCTTAGAATGCCTTTTTATTTTTGTTTTACTTTCTGTTTTAATAAAATACTTAGATCTGAAAGTTTTAAATAAAATAGAGTCCTTAAATAGTTGCCCGGGAGGCTAAGTAAGCGGCATTCACATCCCGTCAACAAAGATCTTTTCTTTGGAGTTGCTCTTGTGCTTCACTTATATCCTATGAGCAAAATGTTGAATAAATTTAATGTCATGAAGTTGAAATCATATCATGCCTAGTGGTAGCTTCACCTTGGGTTTAGAAAGTGAAATCTTTTGAGGCTTGACAATCATAATTTTGGTCACGAATAATTAGTATAAGGAAGAGAACTTTCACATGTAAATACACTATCCTAGAAATCTTTTGTGATTGTGAGCCCCCATCAAAATATTATATGCCAAAATTGTTGAAGTTGGACAAGGAAGACAACGTAATGATTTAAGTTTTATCATATTCACATAGAACTTATATTGTCATAGATCCTTCAACATGTGGTGCTTGCCCCCCATCTTTGCTAGCCAAAAATTCCGCCCCAAGTAGACATACTACTTGTGCATCCAAAAAGCCCTTAAACCCAAATCTCATTTTTCGAGAGTCCACCATACCTACCTAAGTATTGAATAAGATTCTTAAAGTAAGTTTTCATCGGTGCAATAAGGCAATAAAAATTGCTTCTAAAAGCGTGAGATCATTTAGTGTAAGAGAAAATTGAGCATTGTACGAACTTGGATGGCAAAAAATTAAAGCGACAGACTACATAATAAAGGTGATCGTCTTAAGGGGCAATACAACATGATGTTCTCTTGCACTAAGGGATTGAGCATACAAACAAAAAAGCGCATGGCAACCTCTGCTTCCCTCTGCGTAGGGCCTATCTTTTAACTTACAGTATTTACTATCATGCAAAGAGTCAAAAATTTTCTCTCTATTTCTTTTTATTTTTTCACCTTTGGCAAGCATCATGTGGTGAGGAAAGATTTAGGCACATATGTTGAGTTGAATATCGGTAGCATGATTTATTATTGTTGACATCACCCATGAGGTGAATATGTTGGGAGGCAAAACAATAAGCCCCTATCTTTCTATGTGTCCGGTTGAAACCTTTTGCTCATGTGTATGCAGTGAGTGTAATCAATCATAAAAAACTATATGATAGTTGAGTATGTGGAGCTCTTACTTAAACTCTGTTGAATAAGTTGAATTGCAATTGCTTGGTCACTAAGAACATAGGTTGTTTAGTTTCAAGAGAGTTCATTATTTGAACCTTAACATGTGAATTGGTTGCTACTATAACATGAGAAGTTTCATAAAAAAGAATTGTTGTTATGATGCTATGAAAAGTGATTGAAATTGTCATTGATAAAACTTGTGCACTTTGCTAGCATTCACACTTCATAAATTATTTATTTTACCATTTACCTTCTCGAGGACGAGTAGGAATTAAGCTTGGGGATGTTGATACGTCTCCAACGTATCTATAATTTATGAAGAATTCATGCTATTATTTTATCATTCTTGGATGTTTCACAATCATTTTATAGCAACTTTATATAATTTTTTGGGACTAACCTATTGACCTAGTGCCCAGTGCCAGTTGCTGTTTTTTGCTTGTTTTTTACATCGCAGGAAATCAATATCAAACGGAGTCCAAACACCACGAAACTTTTTGGAGAATTTTTTGGACTAGAGGAAAGCCAATGGGCCAGAGCTGCACCTGGGTGGGTGCTTCGAGGGGGCCACAACCCACCAGGGCGTGCCCCCTCTTTGCACTACAAATTCCCAAATATCCCGAAACCCATCGGGGTTAACCTAGATCGGAAGTTCCGCCTCTGCAAGGCTTTGTAGCAACCTAAAACCAATCTAGACCCTTTTCGGCACCCTACTGGACGGGGGAATCATCTCCGGTGGCCATCTTCATCATCCCGGCGGCCACCACGATTAGGAGGGAGTAGTCCACCCTCGGGGATGAGGGTTTGTACCAGTAGCTATGTGTTTAATCTCTCTCTCTCTCTCTCTCGTGATGTATATCATGGGCTTTGTTAATATAGTCGGATCATATGATGTTTATCCCCTCTATTCTATTGTTGTGATGAATAGAGTATTTAACAGTTGAAGTTTAGTCTTCTTGGATTGAATATTCAGAGATGACAACACTTGAGGTGAAAATTGGGGTATCATATTGATTCACTTGATCTATGTTATGGCACTCAACTTGCGGATTCCCGAGGTGACGTTAGGGCAATCTATGCATAGGGGTTGATGCACGTTTTTATTATATTTTCTCCGATAGAAACTTTGGAGTCTCTTTGTAGTTCATTGTGTGTGGATTGAGTATTAGGAATATGAATTTGCTTTTGTGTTATTCTAGTACGAACTCTATGATAGATCGAACGGAAAAAATATATTTGTGTTATTTTAGTATGAACTCTTGAATAGATCAAACAGAAAGAATAGCTTTGAGGTGGTCTCATACCCTACAGACAATATCTATCTTTTGTTCTCCGCTAATAGGAACTCGGGAGGGATTCTTTATTGCACTTTGAGGGATAATCATCTGATCCAACTATGTTAGCATTGTCGAGAGGTTGCACAAGTGAAAGTACGGACCCTAGTCCTTGTTTTCAAGCATTGCAATACCGTTTTTGTGCCCGTTTACTATTTTCTACCTTGCTGCTTTATTTATTCAGATTATAAAAATATATTTCTACCATCAATATTACACTTTTATCACCATCTCTTCGCCGAACTAGTGCAACTATACAGTTTGCCATTATATTGGGTGTGTTTGGGACACAAGAGATTTCTTGTATTTGGTTGCAGGGTCGTTTGAGGGTGACCATCTTCATCCTACACCTCTCACGGATTGATAAACCTTAGGTCATCCACTTTAGGGAAAATTGCTACTGTCCCACAAAACTCTGCGTTTGGAGGCCCAACACGGGTCTACGAGAATAAAGTTGCGTTGTAGACATGACAGGCCAACCGCCGGCCTCCACGATCGCATGTAATGTTGGTTTTCCTCTGCATGCAGCAGGGTCTCGTCAAGTTGAACGGTTGCCGAGGCAGCGTGGGGAAGCGAAGGTGCCCACATCCCATCAATCGCCACGCGTCGATCGGGGCCGCCGGCGGTTGGGGCGTGCGGCGCTCCGCACTTGCAATTTGGCTTCGCCTCGAAGCCAAGTTCGACCGCGCCTTGGGCTCGGGGGCTACTGTCGGCGTCCTGGGACGGGGGTGCCCAGACTTACCTGCTCGCGGCCCGTGGCGTGGCTCCATCAATGGCCCGGTACGGCCAAGCTTCAGCAGCAACAACTCAAGACCCTCGCGAGGCACACGTCGCCAAGACATCATCCCTGGGGGCTGCCTCACTAGGCTGGCTCCCGAGGAGCGGAGATATCTATGCAGGGCGCACCTCGTGAGGTTCACATGATGTGAGCCATGACGAAGAAGGCCAGGCGGTCGCCTATGGGCGTAGTGTACCAGTTTCCTCTTTGGTGCTAATTAGGAGGCAAGCGCTCGTGCGGAGTCCCGAGGAATCAAGCAAAGGTTTCCGTTTTAGTTCAACAAAACCAAAACCGCCAAGACAGCAGGACGGAGGTCATCGTGGAGCCCACTGCAGCGTCACCACCAGATGCTTTTGCACGCAAAGAATACTTTTGTCAGGATAGCTTGTACTAGTTTCCCCCCTTCAAAATTGGTCGTTGTGGGATCCCTTCCCACCTACATTTGGGAAGAGGACCAAGGTCGCTATAAATAGGACCTAGCCACCACTGTAGCAGAGGACGGATCATTTAGACCATCTTCACACCCGCCAGCTCATCGAGCCCAAGAACACCTCACCTCCCGAGGCTGTTCAACCATTGTACTAGTTCATCCTCAGCCCCTCGAGGCAATCCACCACAAAGCTGGAGTAGGGTATTACACCGCAAGGTGGCCCGAACCAGGATAAGTCCCTATGTGTCTTGTTCTTTGTATACGTCGATCTAGGCCGTGGGATCGTCGAGCGGGCAGACTGGGGAGATCGTGTTCTTCACGCGCACCCTAGAGTTTGAACCTCTCAAGGGTCTGAAACCACGAATCCGACAGCTACACACAAGTTGAAGGAATTGATTTCGATGAAACTTTTGCACATGTTGCTAGACTTGAGGTTTGTCAGGACCCCGATTCCAAGTCACATCGATCTAGCCGGTAACACCTCATATCACTTTGCGGCCTCACGCACGGTATTCCCACAGGTGTCGCCTTACCATGGCCCGTGACCGTTTGCGCCTTTTGGCTCACGTATATGATTGTGTTGCTAGCATCCATATGACAGACAACCCGGGCCGACATGGCTAGTCGTGAACCCAAAGCAGCACTAACCCATGGGGACAGGCATACTTGAATCACATCGAGCATGTCAGTCATCAACGTGTGAATCCGGGCTGTAGCACTGGGCTAACAGGACTCCGGTAACCCGGGCTGTAGCAGGCTAGGCAGGACTCCGGATGTCACCACGTGACATTTCCCTGAAGGGACAGACACAGGAACGAAGTGAAACACATGCCGGCCAGTCAAGCATCCAGAGCAGTAGTGCTGGGCTAGCAGGACTCCGGTGAACCGGGCTGTAGCGGACTACTATCGCTCAGGAAGCACTAGACTACATTTCGCCATATGAGAGGCTGCCAAGGATAAACAACTAGATTGTCGGATCCCACACATACCAAGCATTTCAATAACATAGACACAATATGCTCGATATGTCCAAATACAACATGGAATCACAACATGACTCTACAACTCAAGTATTTACACTAGGCTCCGAGGAGGGAGATATTACAAACATGGGTCTCATGACCCAACATACAGAGCATACAAGTCAAGGCACAAGCGGAAGCTTAACATGTCTGAGTACAGACATCTACAAATGAAAAAGGCTTAGAAGCCTGACTATCTACCAGATCCTGCCGAGGGCACAAGATCGTAGCTGAGGTAACAAGCTAAACGTCGAAGTCCACGCGGAACTACTAGCAAGACTGACGTCTCTCTGCAAAACATAAAGTAAGCAAACGTGAGTACAAATGTACTCAGCAAGACATACATCAGAACTAGCTACATATGCATCATTATCAACAAAGGGGGGAGGTGGACTTTGACTGCAGCAAGCCAACTTTGACTCGGTGGCTATCCTAACTACGACTGCAAGTAACTCTTTTGAGGTGGCGCACACGAGTCCACATATTCACCATATCAATACACCACTATGGATCCGATCCCGTCTCCCTATGAGAACGCCATCCATAGCACTCATGCTTATCTTGCGTATTTTAGAGTATCCACTTTCACTTGTCTATGAACTATTATAGGCAACCCAGAAGTCCTTTACCGCGGACACGGCAATTCGAATAGATCATTTATAACCCTGCAGGGGTGTACTTCTTCACACACGCACCCGCCACTTACCGCCATGTACACGTCATGTATCTCGGCAACCTTCAAGCGGAAGCCTGGCGAGGGTGTCGGCCACAGCCTACCTAAACACTCAAGTCCCTAGTCCAGGTTTATCGCCTATTCGGGTTCCATCCGTAAGGAGTCCGGCCGAGGTTTCCACTAAAGGCCCCGAACGATGTGTGAAGGGTTCCCGAGACACCAAACGGGCGAATCGGTACACCGTGCCACGTGCCTACTGCAACACATCCCACCCCTAAGGTCAGCGCTGCGTGCGGCCCCCAGCATGCTACAAACACCAGAAACTACTTTGCAACTCCCGGACAGAGGACATGGGTGGTTAACAAGCCGAGAGAGTCAATTAAGGATCCCAATGTGTGGTAGTAACTGTTTCATGGATCACAAACACAGAACTCAGTTCCTGAGGACGGCTGAAATGAGACAACCCACCATGTACTCCTACATGTCCTCTCACCACTACCTTTACCAAATCGTGTTCACACACTTAGCTCACACACAGTAGGACATGTTCATGCACCATTCCAATTCATTCCCGATGAATCAGACCTGACTCAACTCTAAGAAGTAGCAGGCATGACAAACAAGCATGAATGAGTAGGCACAACAGGGCTCAAACAACTCCTACACATGCTAGTGGGTTTCATCTAATTACTGTGGAATGAAAGGTCATGCAGAGGATAAAGGGGTTCAGCTACCGTAGCAAATAACAGATGAATCGTTGTTGTCCTAATGCAGTAAAAGAGAGCAGGAGCGAGAGAGTGGGATTGTATCGGAATGAACAAGGGGGTTTTGCTTGCCTGGCACTTCTGAAGATAATATAGTTCTTCATCGGTGTCATCGATCTCGTCGTCGGAACATCGTCTCACCGAGAGGGGCTGATACACGCAAACACAGAAGGACACAATCAATGCAATGCGACAATATGATGCATGCTATGACATGGCAATATGATGTGTGATAGGTCTAATGCAACTTGGGACAGAAAGGTTTGAGTCCATTTGAACCAAGGATTCAAATGATCACCCAAAATAATAAGTGATATAAGTGCATTAGCTTGTTTCACTTAAACAGCAAGGTTAAAGTGTTCTGGCATGCATGAAACTAGTACATATGGATAGATTTGATTTTTCTGATCATTTCTCGTATATAACTTATTTGATTTGGAGCTACAGTTGATTTTCTATGAATTTTTAAAGTTTGTAACATTTTCCGGAATTTCCTATATAAGAATAAATCGAGAAAATAAGTTACTGCGTAAGCATGACATAGGTGTGACGTCAGTGGTCAACGGGGCTGGTCCAGGTCAAACTGACCTGTGGGCCCTGCGTGTCAGTAGTTAGTTTAACTAACTAATATTAGTTAGCGTTAAACTAATACTAACCTAGTTTAGTTAGTGGCCTGGGGCCCACGCGTCAGTGAGTCAGGGGGGAAAGTCAAACCCCGGTCAAAAGCTGGGTCAAACCCGCCGGACCAGGTCAACGGCTCGTCGCCGGCGACGACAGAGACGGCGGAGGGCTTCGGGAATCGCCCACAGCACCAAATCGATCATGTTTGGTCCTACGCGTAGCTGGGGCTCGCGCGCATCTAGTGGGGCAAGCGGGAGGAGCTGGGGTGGAGCGAGCTCACCGGAGTCGAGCTCGTGGCGGCGGCCGGAGTACGGGCGCACTCGGGAGTGGGGCTACGGTGCCCGTGGGGTGGCGTGCTTGGCTCCTACGGCACCCACGCAGCCGCGTGGCCTTGAGGTGTGCTCGGTTGGGGGTTGCGGCGGCTGTCGCCACGGCGGCGAGAGGCTCGGCGGCGGCGCGGTTCGGTCTCCAGCGAAAAGCACGGCTAGAGGAAGGGTTGGAGAGGGGAAACAAGGGGGAAACGACGGAGGCTCACAGAGGGGTCAAACGGAGTCGAGGTTGAGGCCGGGGAAGCACGGACGGCGTCGAATCGAAGGCGAGGTCACGGGCGGCCGAAGGTTGAAGAAGAACTCGAAGGCGACGCTGCAGGGCTTCCGGCTGGGCGTGGTTCGGTGAGGAGGTCGAGGAGGTCAGGTGGAGCACGGAGCACGCCGAGAGGCGCAGGGAAGGCAAAGGCCACGGCTGCTGGCGGTCGTGGCAGTGAGCACGCTTCGGGTGTGGTTGGGGAACAGCAGAGAGAGGCGGAGAGGAAAAGTGCAAGGCACAGTGAGTCGAGGGGAGGCCGGGAAGCGGTTCAGGCATCGCATGGCGAGGGACGCAGGCGGGGAGGTGGCGTGTCGCCACGCGCAAGGCAGCGCTGTGTCCTCCCTCCTCTGCCTACTGGCAGAGGTAGAGGATGACTGGCATGGGCCCTGATGGGCTATGCCACCAGCTGGGCTAGCTAGGTGGGCTGCCAGGTAGGTCCAGGTGAGTGGCCCGGCGGCCTTCTCTCTCTTTCTTACTTAATTGTTTCTATTTTCTATTTTATTTCTCTGTTTTGAATAGTAAAAATACTAATTCATTTTGAAAAATCCTGAAAATAATTGTGGGCACTTTTGAAACTATTTCCAATAGCCCTCAAATGCTTTCAAGATTATTTGTACATTAAAAATATTTAATAGAATTTAAATGTCCAAATTCAAATACTTATGATTTAATTCAAAAATCCGAATAGCCTCCAAAAATATGAAACCGTTTTGGCGAGAGGGTTTAGCCAGACCAAAGATGGTGAACATTTATGAAGGGCATTTTGGGTTCATTGAAAAGTTTTAAGTTTGAACCTAGTTGAATTCATTTGGTGCTAGGGTTTCAACATCCCCATTTCAATTTTCTTAGGAATTGAAACATGATGACATGGTGAGCACGCAAAGTCAAGCAAGGGCTGATCTGGGGCTGTGACAGCTCACCCCCACTAAACAAGAATCTCGTCCCGAGTTTCAAGACGTGAGGTAAGAAGACAGAGGGGACACTAGCTAACACGAACTTGTCGATCCAATTGCCCTTCCCGAAGATATTGGTTCATTGCTCCAATTGAACTTGACGTCCTTGCTTTCGAGATCTTCATCCAACAGGATGGCGACAGAAAGAATACTCTATAGGAAACGATGTCCTCGAAGATCGAGCACTCAAGATCAACTCATGGAATGAGATGTTGAAACATCTCGAGTTGAGACACAAAACACATCGAGAGGGATGAAAGAACAAACGACAGGGTTTGATTGGTGGGCAACAATTCCACGCTTAGAAAGATGGTGGACGGTGCCAAGGTGGCGAGGAAATATTTGCCATGATCCCGTAACGGGGCACCTCGAGAAAAGTGACTCGTTGGACTGTTCCCTTAAGTGGCAAAAAGGATTACTTTTGATCCATAGATCATTGGAACTCTTCATACCAGCTTAAGGCAATTTACAATTGATTGATTGAAAGAGCTCGAAGAAATGGCATACTCGGACTAGAATGGATGATGTGGACTACCTTGTTGAAGACAACGCAATGGATGACTTTTGCTTATCACCGGAAATGGATGGGACCCATGGTAGGACCACTTTTGAATATGATCCTGGACAGCAACTGCTGAGAAGGGCAGCCGATGGAAAATTGGCACGATGGGATGCAAGCTGGGAACAAAAAGCAAATGTGGGAATGTTCCAACCATCATATCTGCCTGAGATTCAGATCTGGTTAGAACCAGGATACTTCAGACTCACATGTCTGAAAAGAAAAGTTGCAACACAAATCGATGAGATAACGTTGCGAGATTCTCAGGATATGAACTACGATAGCAAGCTCCAAAACATGAGCTGGTTCTGCTACATACATGTGAGCATGTTGTCCAAGACAAGAATGACCACATAGTAGTCTTATCATAAAACACTACCGAGTTCAAGTGGGGCACCATCAACGAGGATATCTAAGTCTTTACGCAAGTCCATGGAATAAATCCCAAGAATAGACTTCTTTTCCTTGAGCAAGTCAATCAGTGGCTTGGTGTGCTAAGAATACATATAGAATGAAGGTTGCAAGTCTCCAGACCACAGAATACTTTGCACGTATGCATGACTGACTTGGGATGATTCCAGGGGAAGCAAAAGAAGCTTTCTCAAATTCACGGCGGCAACTTGCTTCAAATGCACATGAACTAGAGGAAGTCACTTCTTTCATCCAAACATATACTTCATGAACGAAACACGAAGAAATGCTTACACAAGTTTCCAACACTAAGTTGATGTTCAACATGAGTCATGGGGGAAGACAAAATGCTGCCGATGGGCTCAACAGCAATTCATCGGAATTTCAATATCACTGGACTTCCACCATCATGTGAACACGGTGATAGCATTGGTCAGACCAAAGGATGTAATGGTGTATGCTCGAGGGATCAACCAAGAGTAAGACAACATTACGAACATCGTTGGTTGTGATTTGACTTGACAATGGCCCATACTCAAGTCAAAGTTTTGACAAGGCAATAGATCCAACAACTGATCACAGGGACCAATCGATGAAGATATCATCTTTCTTCAACACACACACACCTAAGGATATCCCTTTGAATGAACCGGGTCAAATAAAGCTTTTATCTTCCAACTCTCCAATTTATTGTTTAGCTTATCCAACTAGTTCAGGGGTATCCAACACAGATTCTTGGAGAATGCGTGGTTTACAAGGAAACCAACTTGATCACGAACTCAACATAGTGGTCAGGTGACAACCTAGTGATACTTCCGAGAAGATAATCGGGATATCACGAACCACCGATATGTTACTAAGCTTGGGAACAATCTTGCTTTTCAGGGCAAGATGATATGATCAAATAAGCAAGGGATTAAATAATCCTAACTCATTGATCGGAGAGTGCACCAGAAATAAGGACTAGGTAGCACGATCAATCTTAGGATGATGATTTAATAACCAACACACTAAGAATGAGAATATTGTCCATTAACTACCAAGCAACGAGGTTGCTTGGAGTATCGATTTCACACATCACAGTTCACTTGTCGGCATTCCGGTTACAACAACACGGGACCGAGGAATGAACAATGATGGCGAGAAGTATCACTACGTCAAGAATTCACAAGAGGTGGTGCAATTCTCATGACACTCTTGACATAAAGATGGTAACACTCCAAGGTAGAACATAACAAAAGCTGAATTGGCATTTTGATCTGTGGAATACAACTACTTTGACCACTCCAAGAAATGGATGAGGTGCTGGAGTTTGTTTCTCCTAGTCATTCCAGAACAGAATGGCTTGACGGACCACAAGAATAATAGGCATCGATAAACACGATCGCACACATGCCCTTGACTATCAATTGATAGGCGAAGGTCAGAAAACAACTAAAAAAGAGCAACTCAAATGAACATATAGTTTTATGAGTTGTGGATGCATAGAGTAGTATGTCGAGTAAAGCTCAACATTTCTTCCGGATAACCCATGCAGAGAAGGTAGAACTGGCAGATTCACAATTATGAATGGAGAACTCCTCAAGAGTACTCTGATTGTGATCCTTCGGTTCAGCGATGAACTTCTGCCATAAGCGGTTCATAGTATTTGCAAGAAGGAAATACCACGGACCTCGAGGACTATCGCAAAGTTACTAATATCCTAAAGGAACTAGCAAACACTATCAACAGGAGGTAAGTAGGGTGAATCTCGTGTTCAAGAACCCAGGAATAGAATACCTACTAACTGAATTGCATCACGGGATGCTTTCGAGAATGATGGCCAGAATCATCACACTCGGAACACAAAATATGGCTAGATTACTAGATGGTCCTCTAAGACACCTATGGTCATAATAATAGTTCCAACATATATGTCGAGGCAACAGAGTACCTCAACTCACCAATTAGTGTGGTTAATCTGGCCCAAGGGACATCAAAATGGGAGGAAGGGATTTTGCAAATGCATCAGACTATGTAGAAACCTGGGATGACTTGGACAGCATAACGGCTGTAAACGCTCAAAATGATTTGAGACATCCTACAAAATGGTGGCATGACCACTCAACATCACATTATCAAGGTTCTGAGACAAACTATGAATACACGGAAGTAGTAGAAACTGAACTGGGGCTTAAGACCAACAATCCTATAAGTCTATGGATTAGTAACACATCATCCTGATAGATAGATGAGAAGCCTAGTTCTTAAACCCCGTAGAAGAGAAGAGGATGACTCAGATCAGAAGGCCATGAGGTATAAGGAGTAAAAAGAGCCTTACGTTCCCTTCCACAATCAATTCCCTTACATAACTAAAGCATTTCTAGACACAACTTCGACCGGTTTGGCTTGGTAATCCTACAGGCAGTCAGGCTCTGGTACCAAAGCTATCAGGACCCCGATTCCAAGTCACATCGATCTAGCCTGTAACACCTCATATCACTTTGCGGCCTCACGCACGGTGTCGGTGTCAAAACCGGCGGATCTCGGGTAGGGGGTCCCGAACTGTGCGTCTAGGCGGATGGTAACAGGAGACAAGGGACACGATGTTTTTACCCAGGTTCGGGCCCTCTCGATGGAGGTAATACCCTACTCCCGCTTGATTAATATTGATGATATGGGTAGTACAAGAGTAGATCTACCACGAGATCAAGGAGGCTAAACCCTAGAAGCTAGCCTATGGTATGATTGTTGTTCGTCCTATGGACTAAAACCCTCCGGTTTATATAGACACCGGATAGGTTAGGGTTACACAGAGTCGGTTACAATGGTAGGAGATCTACATATCCGTATCGCCAAGCTTGCCTTCCACGCCAAGGAAAGTCCCATCCGGACACGGGACGAAGTCTTCAATCTTGTATCTTCATAGTCTTGGAGTCCGGCCGTGATGATAGTCCGGCTATCCGGACACCCCCTAGTCCGACACTCCCTCAGTAGCCCCTGAACCAGGCTTCAATGACGACGAGTCCGACGCGCATATTGTCTTCGGCATTGCAAGGCGGGTTCCTCCTCCGAATACTTCAGGGAAGGTTTTGAACACCAGGATAGTGTCCGGCTCTGCAAAACAAGTTCCACATACCACCGTAGAGAGAATAACTTTTGCACAGATCTGCTGACTTATTCCGCGGTGTGACATCACACCACGGCCAGGCCTTTTTATGAATCCGTTCCACCTTAGCGCGTTTAGCGAGGTGGTTTCCTTGGCACGTCTTATCAAAGCATAGATCGTGCCCCCTTATTCCGGGATTCTCATCAATACGGACGTGGGTAACCCAACCGCGCCATTGATTATGACGCTTGGGAGATAAGCGAGTTTTACCAGGCTGGTGGGGGACGCATAGCTTCATCCGTCCATATAAGGGGATAAGGATCCACCTTTTCACCTACGCCTTCTTCCTCCTTTGCTCATCCATTTCCGCGCACTCGAGCTCTAGCACCCAAGCCCGCACATTCCTCCTCAACCTTCTCCAACCATGTCAGGAGCGGGAGGCAGATGGATGGCCTCCTCCATCACGGAGGGGCACATCACAAGACTACGGGAGGCCGGATACTTGTCCAGCGACATCGCGCACAGGCTGCCCGATGCGGGGCAGCTTATTCCAACCCCCGGGCCCCATCAGAGGGTGGTGTTTCTCCCCCACTTCCTCCGCTGACTAGGTTTTCCACTTCACCCATTTGTCCGGGGGCTCATGTTCTACTACGGCCTGGACTTCCAAGACCTGGCCCCGAATTTCATCCTCAACATCTCGGCGTTTATCGTCGTGTGCGAGGCCTTCCTCTGCATCCAGCCCCACTTCGGCTTATGGCTGAAGATCTTCAAGGTCCGGCCGAAGGTAGTGGGCGGCCGTCAAGCGGAGTGTGGAGGCGCCATGGTTGGCAAGATGGCCAAAGTCCCATGGCTCCAGGGCGCCTTCGTGGAGACAATAAAGGGGTGGCAATCGTGGTGGTTCTACATCACCGAGCCACGCGACCCCGAATGGGTGGCGGCCCCCGAATTTAGATCTGGCTTCCCCACACGGCTCTCGTCATGGAAAGAGACGGGCCTGACATGGGGGAATTCGGAAGAGCTATCCCGACTCCAAACATGCGTCCGGAACCTGATGGACAAGAATCTCAGGCTTGTCGACGTAATCCAGGTGATGCTCATCCGCCGGACTCTCCCATGCCAACAACGGGCCTTCAACTTGTGGGAGTTCGATCCGGCAGAACACCGAACCTTGAGTCGGCTCTTCGACACTACATACGAAGATGCCTAGAAGGTGCTGTTCAAGGGCGCTGAAGCTCCAACATCCGCTAATAACGATCGCGGATACAGCTCGCGGCGTCCAGCCGGCGAGGTAAATTATTTTACCCTTTGCGGGACTCTTTTTTCATAAATTGACTCTATGTGGTATCTAAAACTCCCTAATCTTTGACAGGACTGGCTGACGACGTCCGGACAGATTAACTGTCTGGCTCCTTTGCCGGAAGAGCCGGAGGACGCCCGATTGACGGGGCTGCTGGCTCCGGCGCCCCATGTGGTGTCGGAGAAGAAGGCCAAGGAGGCCACGGGAACTCGAAGGAGCTCCCGACGCCAGGTGCTGTCAGATTCTGATGCAGAATCTTCACCTGAGGACGAGGAGGAAGAAGAAGAAGCTCCTTCCCCAGCGGGGGAGGAGAAGAAAAGGAAGGCCGCCCCAACTGGGGAGGTCGGAGGGTCCAAGAAGGGAAGAACCCTTCCTCCGGACTTCTCCACCAACGTCGACGACGACGAGGAGGATTGGCCTACAAGGGCCAAGCCCCTGGCGAGATCGTAAGTGTCCGGATACCCATAGCTTTTTATTATTGCAGAGTGTTCTCTAATGTCGAACAACCGTGCAGCCCGCCCAAGGGCGAGTTCGCTGATTCATCGAGTGGGTCCCTGGGCTTGTCGGAAATGGAGAGTACTTCGCTTCCGACCACCTCCTCGCCCCACGCTGTGGACGACACCGAGGTGGTGCCCCAAGGGGGGCTTGGTTAAGAGTAGGTGGCGTAGGAGGAGCCACAAGGCAACCTCCCGGACTCCAGGTGCGTGGGGGGCAAGACCCCCAGGGGCTCTAAGCCCGACCCTCGTCCGGACTCCATGCCGGAACCATCAGCTGTTCTGAAGTCCGGCCAGCGGATCCTTCGCAAGAAGGGTAAGACGCAGGTGTCCTCCGTCCAACCGGAGGCATTGGATAGCTTACTGGAGGCGCTCAACAGCGCATCCATCGAGGAGGAGCACCGCACTGTTATGAGTGCGGTGATCCGGACAGTTCAGACCGCCAAGAGCGAACTGTCCGAAGCCTGTACCAGCCTTCTAACAGGCTTTGAGGTAAGTTTAGAATATGTAAAAATATTACCGCATAGGCAGTAGCCCGTGATGCTTAGTTCGGTGTTCGGAAATAAAAGCCGGACTAAGGATCTAAAAAGATATACGCAGGAGTCTAACTTAATTGTGTCAATATGGGAATGCAGGCTGCGCTGCTGACCTCTGCCGCACTGACTGCGGAGGTCAATGCATTGAAGCAGAACCTCGAGCGGTCCGAGAACGAGCTCGGACAAGCCAAGAAGCAGCTCGAGCACAAGGAAGGTAAGTAATACCTTATTAAAGAAATACCTTATAGAAAAGGTTTTGGTTGCAAAAAATAACAGGAATAACTTGGGTACTACAGGGGCCACGAACGAGGTGGCGACCCTGAAGGAAGCGGTGTCCGTGGCCGAAAACAAAGCGGCTGCGGAACGCACTAAGCGAGAGAAGGGGGAGGCGCAGCTGGCCAAGGTACGGCAAGAGCTCCAAGCTCTCGTGGAAAAACACGAGGGTTTGGAGCGTGACTCGAAGACTCGAGAGTCCGAGCTCGCATCAGCGCTTGAGAGTGCCAAAGCTGCTAAGGCCGAGGCCCAAAAAGCCCTCCAAGAAATTGAGTCATTGAAGAAGATAGCGGCGGGTAAGGCATTATTTATGCAAAGCAAGCATGTGAAAGTGAATTACCTATTACTTACCCGGATTCAGAGCTCTCCAGCAGCATTCGCAGATTTGCCCCGTAGTGTGTCTGATGCTGCCGCATTCTACCGCGCCAAGGAGGGGAGCTCGACGGAAAAGGAGTTCTGGTCTCAGTATGTTGAGGTCGACCATCCGGTGCCCCTGAGCGACCAGCTGAAGCAGCTGGTCGAGCTCCACAAGGTCGCCGAACAGGCCATGAAGGGCCTTATAGCGCGGCTGTGGCCATTGGAGACCAGGCCCGGGAGCTACTTCGGCTTGGTGCAGCGGCTGGTGGATGCCTGTCCACGGATTGAAGTCATCAAGCACTCCGTCTGCATTGAAGGTGTCCGTCGGGCCCTTGCCCGTGCGAAAGTGCACTGGGGCAAGCTGGATGCGGAGAGGCTTGTGACGGACGGGCCACCGAAGGGCCATGAGCATCGCACGCCCGAAATGTACTATGAGGGCCTCCTGAAGGGTGCTCGCCGAATAGCGGATGAGTGCTCCAAAGATGTAATTTTTGAATAGGCTCGCATTTGTTATCATGTGCACTGAAAACTTGTTCATATGCGCTAAGCAACACTTGTTAATTTAAAATATTACCTTCTGTGCGGCCGTTTATCAAATTTGAGATATGGCAAGTCGTTGGCTTCAGCCCCCATGCCACGAAAGTCTTTGGGGTGTTGGGATAAACTTGAGCACTCTTGTTCCCATTCTTGGGTCCATCTAGGGAGGCGCTCAACACAACGAACAAGGCAACCAGACTTATAATGCTTGAACACTCTCACTTAGCCATAGAATTCTATAATTTTAAATTTCGGCGAAATCCCTAGTATTCGGAAGACCGAGTTAGGGGCGATATCCACGCCTTGGCCGGACAATTCCGGTTCCTCGCTCTAAGCGGCGTAAGTCTTTAGGGACCTGAAAAAACCTCTCGAACAGCGACCGGCTCTCGCCCTATCATGAAGGTCAGTTTTAGCTTTCTCCACTGAGGTGCTCTACCCAGCTCAACTGGGGCACAATCGCAGTGGTTCTCCCGGTGCTACCTTAGCCGATATAACGGAACGTAAGGTACCAAAACACGGGAGCTGGGCAAACCCAACTATTGACCCAAGACATGATTCAGAGCCGATTCATATAATGCAATAAGTTCGGGGTGCCGCACTTGTGAAAGTGTTCGGACTTATCACACCATAATTTTGGGATACTTAAGCCCCTGGTGTATTGGCTGTACCAAAGTGTACGGTTGCAACATGTCGTAAAATGAACATATGTATAGATAAAGGAAGTAGAGCAATAATAAGCAAAAGCTATGTATTGTTTATTCAAAAAGGTATTGCAATGAAAGCAGAACGATACAAAGAGTGCGATAAGCAAGGGATGGGACTATCTAACATGTCCCCCTCCAGGGGTAAGCTGCGGGATGGTATGTAAAACAGGTATAATGCTCGTAATAGAGACCACCTGGACACTTCGGCGTGGCTTACTGCTTCCCTGGCTGTTGCATCGTGAGTTCGGCGATTCTAGTGCCGCACAGGACTTCTGAAAGACGGAGTCCTGGAAGTAAGGAAAAGGAAGAAAAAAGGAAAAAAGGAAGGGAATGACACAATCGGGAGCCCCTGGTGCGGTCGAGGCGCATTCTTGGCGTGTCGTGGTCTTGCCCCTCCCCATATGCCCATGGTATCTCCAGAGCGTAATTATGTACGTATAACACTAGCTTCGCAATTTCGCGAGGGCTGGGGTTGGGGCCGGATTGCTACGCGTGCTTGAATCGTGCCAGGCGGTCTTGTCGTAGGTTACTCCGGGCGTGCTTGACAGTGTCCGGACGCTTAATGGCCGGACTCGAGTGTTGCTATGAGAGGCTGCTTTGTACCTCCGCCGCGAGGGCCGCCGTGTGCTCCTCCGTTCAGAGAGAGCGTTCGGTGTTTCCATTGACCGTGATTACTCCTCGAGGGCCTGGCATCTTGATCTTGAGGCATGCGTAGTGCGGCACCGCATTGAACTTTGAAAATGCGGTTCGTCCGAGCAGTGCACGATAGCCGCTGCGGAATGGTACGATATCAAAGATTAACTCTTCACTTCGGAAGTTATCCGGAAATCCGAAGACCACTTCGAGTGTAACCGAGCCCCTACAACTGGCCTCTACACCCGGTATGACGCCTTTAAAGGTCGTCTTTGTAGATTTAATCCTTGAGGGGTCTATGCCCATTTTGCGCACTGTATCCTGATAAAGCAGGTTCAGGCTGCTGCCGCCGTCCATCAGGACTCTGGTTAGGTGAAATCCGTCGATAATTGGGTCAAGAACCAATGCGGCGAAACCGCCGTGACGGATGCTAGTGGGGTGGTCCCTTCGATCGAAGGTGATCGGGCAGGAAGACCATGGGTTGAACTTCGGGACGACTGGCTCCATCGCATATACGTCCCTTAGTGCACGCTTCCGCTCCCTTTTGTGTATATGGGTTGCGTATATCATGTTCACCGTCCGCACTTGCATGGGAAAACCCTTCTGTCCTCTATTTTTCGGCAGCCGGGGCTCTTCCTCATCGTCGCTATGCAGCCCCTTGTCATTGAGTTCGGCACTTAACTTGCCTGCTTGCGTGAACACCCAACAGTCCCTGTTGTTGTGATTGGCTGGTTTTTCGGGGGTGCCATGTATCTGGCACAAGCGATCGAGTATTCGGTCCAAGTTGGACGGCCCCTGGGTATTTCTTTTGAATGGCTTCTTCCGCTGACCGGTTTTAGAGCATATGAATCCGGCATGACGGCCGTATCTTCAGTGCTATCGCCGTTAATGCGGCGCTTGTTCTTGTTGCGACGCGACCTGCCATTGCTATCCTTGGTATCCGAACTATCAGGATGTTTGGCCAAGTTGTTGCTTCGAGCTAGCCAGCTGTCCTCTCCCGCACAAAAGCGGGTCATGAGTGTTGTGAGGGCTGCCATGGATTTTGGCTTTTCCTGTCCTAGGTGCCGGGCAAGAAACTCGTCGCGGATGTTATGTTTGAAGGCTGCAAGGGCCTCTGCATCCGGACAGTCAACAATTTGATTTTTCTTTGTTAGGAACCGTGTCCAGAATTGTCTGGTCGATTCTTCTGGCTGCTGGGTTATGTGGCTAAGGTCATCGGCGTCTGGTGGTCGCACATATGTGCCCTGGAAGTTATCAAGGAATGCGGCTTCCAGGTCCTCCCAACAACCAATTGATTCTGCTGGCAAGCTGTTGAGCCAATGCCGAGCTGGTCCTTTAAGCTTGAGTGGGAGGTATTTGATGGCATGTAGATCATCACCGCGGGCCATGTGGATATGGAGGAGATAGTCCTCGATCCAGAGCGCAGGATCTGTGGTACCATCGTATGATTCGATGTTTACGGGTTTGAAGCCCTCAGGGATTTGATGATCCATTACTTCATCTGTGAAGCATAGTGGGTGTGCGGCGCCTCTATATTGGGCTATATCACGACGTAGCTCATATGAGCTTTGTCTATTGTGTTCGGCCCGGCCGGGTTTGCTCCATCCGGCGCGACGGTAGTCATCCCGCGTTGTTGGGTGCCCACGCGATCCGTAGATCGATCTTGTATGTTTTGCCTTATCCTCCAATATATCTCGCAAGTCCGGCGCGTTTTCCCGTGCCTTGGTACTTTTTGAGCGGCGTCGGGGTGTGGCTTGAGTGGAGTGCCGAGAGGCTTCTCTGTCGCGGCCATGGGGTGGCCGCTCTGCCATGTCGTGCGCTGGTGACTTGGGTGCTTCCTCCTCTGATCGATGCAACGGCCTATGTTGGGGTAGCTTTTGGAGGGGCGTTCGAGTTCATACTCTTCGGCTGCAAGGACTTCAGTCCATCTGTCAGCTAGCAGGTCTTGGTGAGCTCTAAGCTGTTGCTGCTTTTTCTTGAGGCTGTTTGCCGTGGCCATAAGCCTGCGTTTGAAACGCTCCTGTTCGGCGGGGTCCTCAGGCACGACAAATTCATCGTCGTCGAGGCTTGCCTCATCTTCGGAGGGAGGCGCGTAATTATCGTCCTCGACCTCTCTTTCTGTCGCACTGTCGTGCAGACTTGCTTCTCCCTCCTCCTGCACTGAGTCCTGCTGGAGGGGGTTGTCTTTGGTACTGTTTGGGGTGTTATTATCTCCCATACCGGAATCACCGTTTTTGCTGTGGCGGGATTTAGAGCGGCGCCGCTGACGCCGGTGCTTCGGTTGCTTTTTGGAGGGGTCATCCTCCATTGTTCCATCGCCGTTCCCATCTTTTGGAATATCCACCATGTATATGTCGTATGACGAGGTGGCCTTCCAGTGCCCTGTAGGCGCTGGGTCTTGGTCGTCTCCGGCATCGTCGTCCATACCGTCGATGTCTTCGGAGTCGAAGTCTAGCATGTCGGTTATATCATCGACAGTGGCTACAAAGTGGGTGGTGGGTGGGCGTTGAATTTCTTCGTCGTCCGCATCCCAACCTTTATGTTCGTAGTCCGGCCAGGGCTCTCCGGATAAAGAGAGACTTTAGTGAATTCAGGATGTCGCCAAAGGGCGAGTCTTGAAAGATGTCATGGCAGTGAACTCCATGACCGCGCCCAATCAGATTCGATTAGCGGGGCGCGGAGGGTTCGAGTCGGAGAGGAGTCCGGCACCCTGGAGTCGAGGTCTTCGCAAAGGACAGGGATGGAGTTCGGCTCAATCGCCATAGAGATGGTAGCCCCCGAGGTGGTGTCCAAGCACTCGTCCTCGATTGGGGAATCCGGCTCCGGATTAAGGGTCGGAGCGGAAGCGGGTGCGGCCTCCAGGGTACTGTTCGGCTGCAGAGCTAGATCATGCCCATCGAGACAGTGCGGCACGTTTGGCTGCGGCTCGAATCCGTCGAAGATCAAGTCTCCGCGGATATCTGCCGTATAGTTCAAACTTCCAAATCTGGCCTGATGGCCAGGGGCGTAGCTTTCGATCTGCTCCATATGGCCAAGCGAATTGGCCCGCAGTGTAAAGCCGCCGAACACGAAGATTTGTCCGGGGAGAAAAGTCTCACCCTAGACCGCATCGTTGTTGATGATCGAAGGAGCCATTGGGCCTATCGGTGACGACACAGAGGAACTCTCAATGAAAGCACCAATGTCGGTGTCAAAACCGGCGGATCTCGGGTAGGGGGTCCCGAACTGTGCGTCTAGGCGGATGGTAACAGAAGACAAGGGACACGATGTTTTTACCCAGGTTCGGGCCCTCTCGATGGAGGTAATACCCTACTCCTGCTTGATTAATATTGATGATATGGGTAGTACAAGAGTAGATCTACCACGAGATCAAGGAGGCTAAACCCTAGAAGCTAGCCTATGGTATGATTGTTGTTCGATCCCCACGGACTAAAACCCTCCGGTTTATATAGACACCGGATAGGTTAGGGTTACACAGAGTCGGTTACAATGGTAGGAGATCTACATTTTCGTGTCGCCAAGCTTGCCTTCCACGCCAAGGAAAGTCCCATCCGGACACGGGACGAAGTCTTCAATATTGTATCTTCATAGTCTTGGAGTCCGGCCGTGATGATAGTCTGGCTATCCGGACACCCCCTAGTCCAGGACTCCCTCACACGGTATTCCCCACGGGTGTCGCCTTACCATGGCCCGGGACTGTTTGCGCCTTTTGGCTCACGTATATGATTGTGTCGCTAGCATCCATATGACAGAGAACCCGGGCCGACATGGCTAGTGGTGAACCCAAAGCGGCACTAACCCATGGGGACAGGCATTCATGAATCACATCGAGCATGTCGGTCATCAACGTGTGAATCCGGGCTGTAGCACTAGGCTAACAGGACTCCGGTAACCCGGGCTGTAGCAGGCTAGGCAGGATTCCGGATGTCACCGCGTGACATTTCTCCGAAGGGACAGACACAGGAACGAAGTGAAATACATGCCGGCCAGTCAAGTGTCCAAAGCAGTAGTGCTGGGCTAGCAGGACTCCCATGAACCGGGCTGTAGCGGACTACTATCGCTCAGGAAGCACTAGACTACATTTCCCTATATGAGAGGCTGCCAAGGATAAACAACTAGATTGTCGGATCCCACACATACCAAGCATTTCAATAACATACACACAATATGCTCAATATGTGCAAATACAACATGGCATCACAACATGACTCTACAACTCAAGTATTTATTCATTAGGCTCCGAGGAGCGAGATATTACAAACATGGGTCTCATGACCCAACATACAGAGCATACAAGTCAAGGAACAAGCGGAAGCTTAACATGTCTGAGTACAGACATCTACAAATGAAAAAGGCTTAGAAGCCTGACTATGTACCAGATCCTGCCTAGGGCACAAGATCGTAGCTGAGGTAACAAGCTAAACGTCGAAGTCCACGCGGAACTACTAGCGAGACTGACGTCTCTCTGCAAAACATAAAATAAGCAAACATGAGTACAAATGTACTCAGCAAGACTTACATCAGAACTAGCTACATATGCATCATTATCAACAAAGGGGGGTGGTGGAGTTTGACTGTAGCAAGCCAGCTTTGACTCGGTGGCTATCCTAACTACGACTGCAAGTAACTCTTTTGAGGTGGTGCACACGAGTCCACATATTCACCATATCAATACACCACAATGGATCCGATCCCGTCTCCCTACGAGAAAGCCATCCATAGCACTCATGCTTATCTTGCGTATTTTAGAGTATCCACTTTCACTTGTCTATAAACTGTTATAGGCAACCCAGAAGTCCTTTACCGCGGACACGGCTATTCGAATAGATCATTTATAACCCTGTAGGGGTGTACTTCTTCACACACGCTCTTGCCACTTACCGCCATGTACACGTCATGTATCTCGGCAACCTTCAAGCGGAAGCTTTGGCGAGGGTGTCGGCCACGACCTACCTAAACACTCAAGTCCCTAGTCCAGGTTTATCACCTATTCGGGTTCCATCTACAGGAGTCCGCCGAGGTTTCCACTAACGGCCCCGAACGATGTGTGAAGGGTTCCGAGACACCAAGCAGGCGAATCGGTACACCGTGCCACGTGCCTACCATAACACAGCCCACCCTCAGGTCAGCGCTGCGTCAGCCCCTAACATGCTACAAACACCAGAAACTACTTTGCAATTCCCGGACAGAGGACATGGGTGGTTAAGAAGCCAAGAGAGTCAATTAAGGATCCCAATGTGTGGTAGTAACTGTTTCATGGATCAAAAACACAGAACTCAGTTCCTGGGGACGGCTGAAATGAGACAACCCACCATGTACTCCTACATGGCCTCTCACCACTACCTTTACCAAATCGTGTTCACACACTTAGCTCACACATAGTAGGACATGTTCACGCACCATTCCAATTCATTCCTGATGAATCAGACCTGACTCAACTCTAAGCAGTAGCAGGCATGACAAACAAGCATGAATGAGTAGGCACAACAGGGCTCAAACACTCCTACTCATGCTAGTGGGTTTCATCTAATTACTGTGGAATGACAGGTCATGCAGAGGATAAAGGGGTTCAGCTACCGCAGCAAATAACAGATGAATCATTGTTGTCCTAATGCAGTAAAAGAGAGCAGGAGCGAGAGAGTGGGATTGTATCGGAATGAACAAGGGGGTTTTTCTTGCCTAGCACTTCTGAAGATAATATAGTTCTTCATCGGTGTCATCGATCTCGTCGTCGGAACATCGTCTACTAAGAGGGGATGGTTACCGGCGAACACAGAAGGACGCAATCAATGCAATGTGACAATATGATGCATGCTATGACATGGCAATATGATGTGTGATAGGTCTAATGCAACTTGGGACAGAAAGGTTTGAGTCCATTTGAACCAAGGATTCAAATGATCACCCAAAATAATAAGTGATATAAGTGCATTATCTTGTTTCACTTAAACAGCAAGGCTAAAGTGTTCTGACATGCATGAAACTAGTACAGATGGATAGATTGGATTTTTCTGATCATTTTTCATATATAACTTATTTGATTTGGAGCTACGGTTGATTTTCTATGAATTTTTAAATTTTGCAACATTTTCTGGAATTTCCTATATAAGAATAAATCCAGAAAATAAGTTACTGCGTCAGCATGACATAGGTGTGATGTCAGTGGTCAACGGGGCTGGTGCAGGTCAAACTGACCTATGGGCCCTGCGTGTCAGTAGTTAGTTTAACTAACTAATATTAGTTAGCGTTAAACTAATACTAACCTAGTTTAGTTAGTGGCCTGGGGCCCACGCGTCAGTGAGTCAGGGGGGAAAGTCAAACCCCGGTTAAGCTGGGTCAAACCCGCCGGACCAGGTCAACGGCTCGTCGCCGGCGACGACAGAGACGGCGGAGGGCTTCGGGACTCGCCCACAGGCGACCAAATCGACCGCGGTTTGGTCCTACGCGTAGCTGGGGCTCGCGCGCATCTAGTGGGGCAAGCGGGAGGAGCTGGGGTGGAGCGAGCTCGCCGGAGTCGAGCTCGTGGCGGCGGCCGGTGTACGGGCGCACTCGGGAGCGGGACTACGATGCCCGTGGGGTGGCGTGCTTGGCTCCTACAGCACCTACACGGCGCGGTGAGCGCGGGGGTGTGCTCGTTTTGGGGTTGCGGCGGCCGTGGCCACGGCGGCGAGAGGCTCGGCGGCGGCGCGGTTCGGTCTCCGACGAAAAGCATGGCTAGAAGAAGGGTTGGAGAGGGGAAACAAGGGGGAAACGACGGAGGCTCACAGAGGGGTCGAACGGAGTCGAGGTTGAGGCCGGGGAAGCACGGACGGCGGCGAATCGAAGGCGAGGTCGCCGGCGGCCGAAGGTTGAAGAAGAACTCGAAGGCGACGCTGCAGGGCTTCCGGCGGGGCGTGGTTCGGTGAGGAGGTCGAGGAGGTCAGGGTGGAGCACGGGAGCACGTCGGAGAGGCGCGGGGAAGGCAGTGGCCACCGCGGGCTGTGGTCGGGCGGCGGCGCAGCACTTCGGGTGTGGTTGGGGAACGGCGAGAGAGAGACGGAGAGGAAAAAGTGTGGTGCACAGTGAGTCGAGGGGAGGCCGGGGAAGCGGTTCAGGCATCGCGGTGGTGAGGGACGCAGGCAGGCAGGGAGGTGGCGTGTTGCCACGGCGCGCGCGTGCGCTGTCCTCCCTCCTCTGCCTACTAGCAGAGGTAGAGGATGACTGGCATGGGCCCTGATGGGCTAGGCCACCAGCTGGGCCAGCCAGGTGGGCTGCCAGGTAGGTCCAGGTGAGTTGCCCGGCGGCCTTCTCTCTCTTTCTTACTTAATTGTCTCTATTTTCTATTTCATTTCTCTGTTTTGAATAGTAAAAATACTAATTCATTTTGAAAATTCCTGAAAATAATTGTGGGCACTTTTGAAACTATTTCCAATAGCCCTCAAATGCTTTCAAGATTATTTGGACATTTAAAATATTTAATAGAATTTAAATGTCCAAATTCAAATACTTATGATTTAATTCAAAAATCCAGAATAGCCTCCAAAAATATGAAACCATTTTTGGCAGAGGGTTTAGCCAGGACCAAAGATGGTGAACATTTATGAAGGGAATTTTGGGTTCATTGAAAAGTTTTAAGTTTGAACCTAGTTGAATTCATTTGGTGCTAGGGTTTCAACATCCCCATTTCAAGTTTCTTAGGAATTTAAACATGATGACATGATGAGGAGGCAAAGTCAAGCAAGGGCTGATCTAGGGCTGTGACAAGGTTATTCGCATATTGCTTGCTTATTCTAACCATCATAATATCATCTTATATCAAATGGATGTAAAAAGTGCATTCCTCAATGGCAAGCTTGAGGAAGAAGTATATGTTGCTCAACCCCCAGGTTTCGAAGATCCAAAGCATCCTGACAAAGTCTTCTGACTCAATAAGGCCCTCTATGGCCTCAAGCAGGCCCCTCGGGCGTGGTATGATAATTTGAAGGAATTCCTCATGAAGAAAGGCTTCAAACCTTGTTCACTTGACCCAAATCTTTTCACCAAAACCTATGATGATGAATTATTTGTGTGCCAAATATATTCTAATGATATCATCTTTTGTTGTACTAACCAACGTTAAACTAAAGAATTTGCCTATATGATGAGTGAGGAATATCAAATGTGTATGATGGGAGAATTTATATTCTTCTTAGGTCTTGAAATTCGTCAACAACACAACGGCATCTTGATATCTCAGGAGAAATACCTCAAGGATGTATTGAGGAAATTCGGCATGCAAGATTGCAAAGGCGTCAAAATCCCTATGCCCACTAATGACCATCTATGCATTGATGAAAATGGTATTGACTTCGATCAAAAGGTATACCTCTCCATGATTGGCTCTTTATTGTATCTATGTGCATCTAGGCCAGTTATTATGCTTAGTGTTTGCATGTGTGCCCATTTTCAAGCCACACCAAAGGAATCACGCCATAAGGCTGTGAAGCATATTCTTCGATATCTAGCTCACACTCCAACACTTGGATTATGGTATCCCAAGGGCTCGGATTTTGATCTCATTGGATATTCAAACTCTGACTATGCTGGTGTTCGTGTGGACCACAAGTCAACATCAGGCACATGCCATTTCCTCGGACGGTCTTTAGTATGTTGGTCCTCGAAGAAATAGAACTGCATATCACTCTCTACTTCTGAAGCTGAGTACATTGCTGCTGGTTCGTGTTGTGCTCAATTGCTATGGATGAAGCAAACCCTCAAGGACTACGACATCAATGTGAAGAATGTGCCACTCTTCTACGACAATGAGAGTGCCATCAAGATTGCTCATAACCCAGTTCAGCAATCGAAGACAAAAGCACATCCAGATTCGTCATCATTTTCTTCATGATCATGTGTTGAAGGGTGACATCTCTATTGAGCACGTGAAGACTGAAGAACAGCTAGCCGATATCTTCACAAAGCCCTTGGAAGAGAAGATATTTAGCAAGTTGCGGTGTGAACTAAATATCTTAGAATCTTTGAATGTTATTTAAAAAGGACACACATCCTAACACTTATGCAAAATTAATGACTTAGATGTGCAACACACGAAGTAACATTTTTCTTCAATCAATGAAGACTAACCCTCTAAGTGTGTAGAAATTAACGAAGAATTTGATTCTTAGAGCCATACGACACTTGTACACGGCGTCTGAAATCATCATTCCTATACGGTGGGTCACGCCGCAAACAAAAGTTGAAAATTTTCAATTTGAGTTTTTCTTCAGTTTTTGAAATCCCTCAGTTGTTCAAATTCTTCAACTTTGCTGAATCTTCACTCTGTCCATCGTTGTTATTCATTGACTATATATGTGAGTTTTCAGTCCTCCACAACATTCACTTATTGCTATTTCTTCAAGTTGACTTTTCTGATAAGTGAATGTGATCGGATCCATCCCCCTCCATGCTAAACTCAACCGAGTCTGTTCACAAATTATTCATGTGCGTTCTATTTGAATCCCATTAAAAATCATCACCGTGTCCTTGTCAGCTGAAGAATTTGCGAACGAAACTTTAAAATTATCTTATCTGAATTTTCGGCTTGTGCCGCTCAAACCATTCTGCATCCCACGATGAGATTATTCTATTCACCCGCGATCTCACACGATCTCCACCTCTCAGTACGTGGGTGACACATGTCACTAGGATGAGAAGGGTCAGGGGCACGTTCGTCCATTTTCCTCGGACGAGCGGTTTTTCACCTCGGCTATATATACCCCTCACCCTCCTCAGACTGCATTTACCCCGCTCGACCTCAATCCCCTTGCTCGAGCTCTCTGACCTAGAGCCGCCGCTACTTCCATCATCGCCAGTGAGGAAGAGCTTCACTGCCTCGACCTCGTTGCCGTCGTACTCGCGCCGGTCGCAAAAATCTTCACTCCGCCGCTGACGTAGCTTTCTTCCGCCGCCGAGTTAGGGCGTGGAAGATCTGAACGGACGAACTTCGCATCTACAACTCCCAGTTCGTCGTGTTCTTCATCAAGGGTAAATAAAATTTATTTTTATTGCCCTTGTTGATTCTGATGATTTCCACAAAATCTTCAAAAGGTGTTTATTCTTCAACTTCCACACTCTTAAACACCTCACATGCATCTGTCCTTGATTTGTTTCTCTAAGCAACGCTTTTTCTTCAAGATTCCTCAATTGTGTGGATTTTCAATCTATACAACTCTGGAACCTAAGTCTGAGAACGCTTAGTGAAATTCCTCAAAACACCTCTGGTTAAATTCCTCAAACTAGTTTCTTTTGAAAAACTTCTGAGAACACATATGACCTCTCCAAATTCTTCGCACATATACTCTGTTCACAGGTACTCATGTCCGCTACTGAATCACTAGGTTCTCATCACCTTAACTCATTTGCAGTGTTCCTCAAAGATAAATTGCATACCTCGTCAGAGAATTCCATTGTTCAAAATCCTCACCTGAAGAAAATGGCTGGTGGCAAGAAACCTCAGAAGGGAGGCAAGAGACCAGAAGCGAATACAACTTTTGAGATCCCTGATGACATTTATGAGGAATTTTGCACTCCTGATGAAGCCAAACATTGCAAAGAAAACAAAAATCAGCGCAAGGTGCGCATTCATAGGATTGAGAGGAGATGGGCACGGGAATGGAGGGAGCACATGTATGTTACTCCAAAGTACATGAAGAAATTCGCACTAAACCCTCCTTGCCCAAGACCTCCATTTGCACCTGGCCAAGAAGCTGATCCCACTGGCCTCAAGCGCGGTGAGGACTATCCTAATGAATGGGCCAAACGGCAAGCTAAGCTGGCCAAAATGGCCAGAGAAGCAGTGAAGAAATTAAACAAAGATTTTGCAGTTGCAGCTGCTGAGGCCTCTGCTAGCAAGCCTAAGAAGGCTATGCCCAAGAAGCCTGTGCACAAGCCTAGTTCCTCTGCAATGCCCTCACCGCCAAGCTCTCAAAGCCCTCATGGCATATTCCTCAAGCAGCTGAAGTCCCTACTAGTGCAAAACCTGTAGCTGCTGCTGCAAAGTCCTCGGCACCTGTGCATCTTGCCTCTTGCCAAAGGACCACTGGCATCTCAATTGCCTCTGGAGCATCCGCAAGTTCTTCACCTCCTCCTCAGTCCTCAACAGCCCCAACTTTGCTGAAGACCAAGGCCACTACTGGACGAGACACAATGCCAAGTCCTCACAAGAAGCAGGTTGCCTTCCAAGTTCCGTCGCGAGTGAATATGAAGCTGATGGTGAGGAATTAGCTGAAATCATCAAAGACAGACAACAAAGTGTCGCTAGAGCCAAACGCAGTGATGTGCCTCTTCTGCTGGATCCCAAGTAGATCCTCGACTTCATTGATCTCTAGCACAAGGACCCAACACTCCTATGCCTGACTTCAATCTCACTGCTGGCCAAAGTCATATGTTGACAGCCTTCATAGGCGAACAAAATTGGAAGTTTGAAAAGGCCAGGTAGCTGAAGAAAGCTCAGTATAAGAAGGAGCGTTTTCTGAAGAAGCACGTTGTCAAAATGACTACTGATGAACTTGTGGCCATGCAAGCTGAGATCAAAGCACTCAATGATGAATTTGATGCATACCGTGGAGATTGGCCAGGAGACAAAGTCAGATTTGTCAGAATGGCAGAGGGATTCACCTCAAATGTTGCAACCTCAACACAACGTGAAATTCCTCAGGCTGAAGCATCTACACAGCCTACTGAAGAACATGCCAGCACCGTTGATGAAGATCAGGCTGCTGAAGAAAATGAGAGCACCAGGGCTGATGAACAAATCCCAGCCGCTGAAGAAACTGCCAGGGCAATCTCCAGTGTTGCGCCTGAAGAACAAGCCAGGCCAGTTGAAGCATCTGCTGCTGCGCCTGAAGAAACTGAACAAGCCAGGGCAACTACATCAGTTGCGACTGAAGAAACTGCACCAATTTCCTCTGCTCCTCCTGCACAAACGACAAGTCCTACCCTTCCTTCTGCATCAGAAGCGAAGAAACCCAAAGCTGCGGAGTGAGCAACTGTGAAGAAAAGGAAATCATATGCACCCTCAGAGTCTTCAGCTCCAAAGAAAGTGAAGACTTTGAAAAGCTCCTATGCAAATCCCATAGTTGTTGTTCCTCTATCAAGCATGCCATCAAAGGAGATTGTTCCCTTTGATGAGGAATATGTGATTCCAAGTGAATCTGATGAAGAAAATCCTTTTGCTGCTACGTCAGAGCAGATTGATGAAGAAATTGAAGTGGACAACATAACTTCAACTCCACTGGTATCTCGCCCATGCCTCAGTTCACTGCTGAAGAGGCCGACGTTGAAGAAATAGATGAGGAAGATGAAGATGTGGATATTGGGTGTTCAACTCCTATACTGAATGATGACTACTGGGAAAGTCATCACCCAAATTCACCACTTTACACCCCACAACAACAAGTTCCCCAGTCCCCTGTCCAAACTGAATAAATTCACATGGGCTCTGAAGAACATCAAGCTTCTCATCTCACTATTCCTGAAGAAGTTCCAGCCACTAGTGCTGATGTCAATCTTGCGGAGGAAATGGAGACACAGGCTACTGCTGATGACAATGCTACTGAAATTCCTTAGCCTGTGGCTCCAGTCACTACAAAAAAAGACACATCCGTGACACTTTGGGCTGAACGAATTTTTTTTCTGTCATACATATGACACTTCTATGACGATAATTGTGACAAAACCCGGTATCATCATAGATGTGGTGGGCTCCTACTTCTATGACAAAAAATCATGACAGAAAATGGGCTTTTCGTCCTGGGCGGGCCGGAGAGCGAGCTGCATGACATTCTTTGGGCCGTCCATGACGGAAAAAACCGTGGCAGAAGCAAGGGGGAGGAAAATTTCGGGGAGTTCCCGGTTAAGGTGGGAGGTTGGGGCCGAGCGATGCACGCTTTTCTCGTACGACGCTGTGGCGTGTGTGCGAGGCATTGGCTCTAATCGAACCCGAGCGAGGCGTTGGGCTCTAACGAACCCGGCGATTGACCGCGAGCTACGCGTTCATGAACCCGAGCTATCGATCGATGGCTGTTAATCGAACCCGATCGAGCGATTCTTCGCCATCTGCTGCTAACTGAAGCCGATCGATGCTGCCTTTGTGATGAAAAGTGGCGTCGCATGGGGGGGGTTGGATAAGCGGTGGCGGTGGCGTTTGCCTCTGGATGAACAGGTTCCCGTGGTGTGGAGGGCTTGATGAACAGTAGACGGTGGTGGAGTGCCCGTGGAGGGGTGGTTGAACAGGAACCCATGGTGTGGAGGGCTGGATGAACATTAGACGGTGGAGGGGTGGTTGAACAGTAGCCGGTGGAGTAGCGCGCGGTGGAGGCTAGATGAACAGGAGCCATTTCTCATTGATGGGCCATTTTCCCGGCCAGCTGAATGAAAGCTCTCCTCGTCTTGAAAGATTTGCAGCCCAACAGGCCTGACAAAGCGACTTACTTGGCAAATCACAAAAAAAAGCGGGCGTGGCCGTGGACCCACTGTCGGCCTCTCCACGTCTGATACTCTTCCGATGGAAGTCGTTCCTTGACCACGTTAACCACGCGCCGACGGAGAGCACCACGGCGGTGGACGACGGCGAGGCCTAGGAAGGGACGATGCGGAGCTGGGGAAGACGCGTAGTGGAAGCCAGCGGAGAGGAGTACGAGGGTTCTTTGGTTCAGCTACGGTGTGAGGCTGCCGTCGCCGCAGGGCCTGGCCAGCGGTGGGAATAGTAGGGGGCGGTGAGGCCTTGGCGCGGCAAAGACAGCCGCCACGGGATGCAGGAGCATGAGGCACGACCAGCGCTGGTTTGGGCGGTGGAGCAAGAAGACCAGAGGTTGAAGAAGCACTACTGACCGTTGGATGGACATAATGCACGGTCCTTTGGAGCTAGAATCGTTCATATTGACTAAGTTGACAAAGTCCTTCGTCCCCGTCAACTTAGTAGGGCCACAAGGCAGCCTCCCACCAAGGTGGGTCCCAGCTAGCAGGGGGAGTATTCATTTTTTTGTGCGTAATAAGGAGGCACTTCCGGTCGGTCCGAGCTGACAGAGGGGGAACATTTTTTTCACGAAATATGGTGGCCCGTCAGGTGGGTCCCAGCAGTCAGGGGGCAAACATTTTTTCGCAATATACGGTGGCCCATCCAGTGGGTCCCTGCTGTTAGTTGGAGGAATCATTATTTTCTGCATAATAAGGAGGCACTTACTTGCTGCGGCAGTGGACCCAGCTGAGACTCTCCACGTACAGTATACTTCCGATGGAAGTTGTTCCTTGACCACGTTGACCTCGCCACATTCTGTTGCATGCATGCGTCCATGGGCGTGGTACGTCCCCACTGTCAGCCTCTCACGTACAGTCATCTTCCGATGACTCTCGATTGTTCACCACGTTGACCACACCGTGCTGAGCGCACCGAGACTGGAACGACCCGGAGATGGGGAAGACGGGGCAGTGGAGTCGCAGATGGATAGGAGTGGGAAACTTCATTTGGTTGGTCTTGGCGGCAGCTGGCAGCAGCAGTGCCGCCCACGGAGGCAGGAGCAAGAACAGAGGTTGAAGAAGAACACGATTGTTGGATTAACATCCAACAGTCCAGCTGCTAGAATCATTTGTTGATTAAGTTGACAAAGCCGTGCGTACCGTCCACTTAGTAGGCCCACAAGTCACCACCGTCGACGGGTCCCGGTATCAGCGGATGAATAATTTTTTCACAAAACAAGGAGGCACTTCCTTCGTGCGAAGATACAGCGGCGGGTCTCAGCTGTCGTGGAGGAAACATTTTTCAGCTTAATAAGGAGGAACTTTCCTTGCGTGTGACCATGGACCTCGTGGGTCCCGGCCGTCGAGCTCACCGTATAGTCCTCTTCCGGCGACTCGTTTGTTGACCACGCCGACCGAACACAGCGAGGCGGTGGGCGACAATGAGGCCCGGACGGAACGACTCGGAGATGGGAAACGCGGCCGTGGAGTCACAGATTGAGAGGAGGAGAAGGGTTATAACTGGTTCTGTTGCGGCGTGGGGCTGTAGTCTGTGGAGAATAACAGGAGGTGTCGAGGGGTGGAGGGATAGCCTGGCCGGCGGTGGGGTAGCGCTTCACAGCGATGCGTGCTAAGTAGAGCCGCTAGCCGCCGGAGGCCGGACCAGGCGGTCCCAGCGACGCAGGAGGAAGAAGACGAGAGATTGAAGGTGCATGTCGGCCGTTGGATATAAATCCAATGGCTGTGGATGACACAATCATTTGTTGACCAAGTTGACAATGCCCTGCGTAGGCTTCGACCTATTGGCCCACATGTTAGCCTGCAAAACTGTGGCATATATTTAACCCATGTTTTCTAGAATGTACAGTCCATTTGCTGGGCTGGGTGAACAAATAATTTCGTGTCAATCAGGCCCATTTATATTTTCTAAGAAATCCCTGCCCATTTGCACTTCCTTGAAATACACGTATTAGGTGGGCTCGTTATATATAATGTTATGTTAGAAGGAGCAATTAATATCAATCAATAAACCGGAGAGGCACATTATATATATATATATAATTAAGAAATTAGCGAGTTATTGCTCAAAATAAAAAGGAGCGCATTATTATTAAATTGGTCCTTAAAATCTTCGCAAGCTTTTGTACGCAAACATTTACTTTTACAAGTTAATAACACGTGGGATGTTTTTATAATTTATATATAAGTCTCTATAAAATATACGATAATAGTAATAATATAAATATATATAATGTGGTTAGAAGGAAAACATAAATTGGACACAACATTACTTTTATAAGAGACCTGCGTTTTATACCCCACAGTAGGCATACTAACAAGTTCACACACAAATACAACAGAAAAGGTAAACATTCATATCAAACTCAGGTTCACAGGACACGTTCATATTCATAGCCATCATTCACTATCAACAACTCAAAAGATTCATATATACACAAGCTCAGCATATCTATGCATCCAAATGATTGATAGATCACACAACAATATTCATACATAATTCACAAAAAGATTCAGATATACACATGTTCAGTATGTTTATGCATCCAAATGATTGAGATCACAGCCAATATGATCCATGGACGAACTTTAATTACCTAGGGTACAGACTGGTAAATGGTGTTCAATCGGAGGTACTTCTTGCTAAAATTAGTTCTTGTACGAGTAAACTTTCGAGGTTATAAGAGGCAGCACAGACAATCTGAACTTTGCTTGTAGGTTTATCCTCAAATAGTGGCCTCGTGCTGAGGGAGGTTTGAGCAACTTGGCCACTACTTTCATCCAACTAGTTTACTGGCTCATCTTGGTCCTGTATCTCGCCAAAATTCTACATTGCAGCGAGAAAGGAGGCGGTTGAGAAAATGAACCACCCAAATTATTTGTGCAGTTCAACTGAAATGGAGCATCCTTGGCGTGCAGACTGATTAAGTGCCAGATGAATATACGCGTCAACCAACTTGTCTGGAACCTTTAGACTCCATGCCATATAGTTCGCTACCATATGTGCCGACAACCAAAAGGCACAAGTTGGGACCAAAGACTGGACTGCGTTTTTCTAGGCTATGCACCAAGCAAATTTTTGGCGTTCACTCTCCTAATACTTGGAGTTTGACAATTGGTTGACGCCGGTTGATACTCGAATGAATATAGGAACTTCTTGTCAACATCGATGCTTGTTTGAGTGAACTTTGGAGTACATAGAAGCATCATAAGTACCTTTCCATCTGATCATTTTGTGCAGTTCTATTGAAATCACCCAATGTAATGATTTGCGCGCCAGTTCAGGCTCCAAATTACTCCTTTATGAAATCGGCAAACAGTAGCACAATACCAAATTACCAATACATATGACAGGCACAATAATCAGGATAAAGACCAGTACTAACCTGTGTGAGGTAGCATATCAATTACTATTTCCTTTGACTGGAAGTCGAGATAAGCCAAGCGACTAACAGCAAAGGAAGAAAGCAAGCAGAGATTAGCGACTAACAGGAAAGGACGGAAGCTGTCAAGGCAATGAAGCACCCAAAGTTTTTGTGCAGTTCCACCAAAATCGAGCATCCCTGTTGGCACATATATTAAGAGAGTGAGATTACTGTAATAGTGGGACTAGTTGATGAAACATACACTAACAAATAGAAGCACCCTCATTATCTTAATGGGTAAAGTTAGCAACATAGTAGTCTTGCTTAAAGAGAGGTATTAGTTTATTTAATCAGTGCCAATTAGCTCAACTCAACACTCAAAGCATTGCCATTTATCATAGGTTGCAAAACTTAAAAGTGCAAAGATAAAGGAGTTTCTCATGACAAGAGTACGATACAAATAGAGATGACAACAAACTAATATGGATGAAGGCTTTAGGCCCGTACCAACCTCGAGAAAAAAGCTTATTCATGTAGTCCCATAAGAGATGATAAAGCACTCACTTTGGAATCACACAATAGTATATATTTTGTGCACTTCAAATGTATGGTTGAAATCACTCTTGTTTACCAAAGGCTGAGATTATATCGAAGATTATCAAGAACTTCCAGCAGAGTTAAAGAAGTGGCTGGGATACAGTTCATTGTATTTTCTTGTGTAGTTCCACTAAAATGTATGATTGGCACAACATGATCCCTGTTTGCACAAGTAGGAACAAGGTGAAACCTTTATTAGCTTAGTGAGAAAGGATAGGAAGACATTAGCATATTACTCAAACAGTAGCATCAAATTCATGATGGACAATACGCAAAACATTGCCTCATTGAACCAATGGCAATAAATTGACATGCAAAACAATAGCACTATTATGTCATGACACTAATAATATTCCCTCCCTACTCCACCACATGATTCACCTCCATAGAAAAACATTCACACGTACATGATTCAACATAGGGTCCTACTAAAGATTTGTTTAACTCCAACAGGAAAATTAGGCAATAATAAATTAGTGGTACTTAAGTACTCCTAATTAATTAAGTGAGACAACAGAAGTGGAAGGGCTCCCTGGAGGATCGTCTCACATGTAAGGTAGTCGTTGCCGGAGCCCTTGAATGGCCTCGACTGAGGCCTCTGGCTTCAGCAAGATCGCCTTGGCACTGTTTATTCTTCTTCTTCTTCCTCTTCATGCTCTGTTTCTCTTTCTCCTCACCAGTTGGTGAAACCAAGTACATGATTGGCCTTCTAATTCAGAATTGGTTTTGTCAGTGAGGGAGTACAAGTGTACTAGTAAAAAACAGCATTATTTTCTCATGGCAGTCGAAAAATAGAGATGAACACATGCATTAAATATCATTCTTACCTAAAGGAAGGTTATGGCGCCCATATGGATGATGAGGATTGGAACACAGATCTCCCTTTGTGCAGTTCCACCAAAATGAACCAACTGTTCCATTCTGACATTCCAGTTAAACAACACAAAAGTCAATTCTTTTAAGAAGAGTTTTGTGCAATGCACCAAAAGGTCACAACAGCAACCAGGTGAATTGGATATCCCTGTTTGCACAAAAAGGCACAAAAGAAACAATTAGATTCTCCAACAATTACAGGCAAAAACATTTGGCTAAACTTGTCAGAGTCTCAAACAATTACAGGCAAAAACAATGGCATGACTTCGTTTTTACCAGGGACATTATATTAAGAACAGCTAAGGCTGCGTTCGTTCACAGGTTTGGTGCAGGATTTTCGTAGGAACACAATTCCTACGGTATTCTTTCCCTTCCAACCGTTCGGAACACGGGAAAGGTAAATAGTGTTTCATAGGAAAGCTGGTCTGGTAGTACTAATTCCATAGGATTAGAAACATCCACGCGCTGCTCATTTTTTGGGCGGATGCCCGAGGCAGGCGCTCGCTGCCATGCGTTAGACAGGTTGCTGTGCTGTGTTTGCCGGAATAAAAAAATCAACCTATGTGTGGTACGTGAGGCGAGGACAAGAGTAGTCACTGTGCAGCTGAATAAACAAATAGCATCTCATACTGCCAAGAATCCTACTCTAAAAAAACAAATTTGTACACTTCATAGTCCATCCGAACACATTCCCTTGAGAGTTTCCTCCGGTTCGCTGTTCCATAGTTTTATACCTACATTCCTTTCCTATTCCTCTATTTTTCATCAAGATCTATGTGTTCTGCCCCTTTATTCCGACCGGAGCCTAAATATTTGGTATAAAGGCATGGGATAGTGGGTGCACCAGCAGTACAACACCATGTACGTAAACAGGGGCATAAAGTGGTGATTCTTAGTTTGTTGCCCTGAGAAACAAACATCCAAGAAACATATATGGGTTGGTCCCATTTTTGTTCACTCTAGACACCTACTCCTATGTGTGGATAGCAAATCTAGTCCTGGTCATACCACTGTGTACAGCGTTACCCCTATATTTCCCTTTTCGACCAAGAGACCGGTTGGATGACCAGTCTGTACAACTTTCACCCCCTTTCCTTCCTGTTTGTACCAAGTCCGATGTACATACTAAATTCCCCCACCCCCACTTTATTTCTTGTTTGAACCAAGTACTCCCTCCGTCCGGAATTACTTGTCATCAAAATGGATGTTTCTAGAACTAAAATACATATAGATACATCCATTTCAATGACAAGTATTTTCGGTCGGAGGGAGTAAAAGATTCGAATCCATGAAGTAGCTTTACCTCTAACAATAGAAGAAAAAAATAGGTTACGTTGGACCATTCGATCGAGAGGGGCTGAGAGGTAGAAAATGATGCACATGCAGCGACGTAGCGAGCTGGCGAAGTAGAGCTAAGGCGGTTTCGAACGAAGATATACCTGAAGGTTGTCGGGATGTGGATAGGTGGGCGGCGGGAGGCCGGATCCGCCCACAGGCAAGGACGAAGGGATCGGAGGACCTCCCGCGCCGGCGCTCGGCCAGAGATAACGGTGCGGCCGGCAGTGGGTCTCCTCCCTCGCTGTCGACGACGGCCTAAATGCTGCCCCTCCTCCCCTTCACCGGCGGAGGGGGATACGTCCGGATCTGTAACCAGCGGTGAGGATAGAAAGCCAGTGTTTTTTGAAGGGAGAAAGACAGTGTTACTACCCCTATCTTGTTTAGATCTGTAGAGGATGAGAGTATGTCAATAGAGCAACCCTAGAAAGCAAGCGTGGAGGCTCCGGCCTATATATAAGTAGTGGGGTAGTTTTCCTTTTTCACTCCATCAAAACAATCGTTTAAAAATGTGTACTACTACATGCCAGGTCGCGGTTTTTTAGTTGTTGATTGTTTTTTGAGATAGCTACCCGCTTGTTCCAAGTGGTGTTACGGTGTGCCAGGTCGCACTTTGTATCGTTCAAGTCTGGTACTACAAGTCCCTCCATTAAATGAACAATCACACACTCGTAAAAATTGTGAACAAGCCCACGGCTAAAATTAGCGGAAACGTGGGTTACCCCAACATGCATTATTATTTATATTTTCTACTCCCTCCATTCCTAAATATAAGTCTTTTTTATTAGCCACACCTAAGACAAGAATTTTTTTGTTAGCAGTGAACCCAACATGTCATAGACACAAAAATTGTGGCAAGATTCCCTTAGGCAAGCCAAAGTGTGTCTAACAATTTGAGCAACTCAGGTTAGGCAAGTGTGGCAAGTGTGGGAAAAATAATGTGGCAACATAAGACAAACATAGTCACAATCCCAACAGCCCCGTAATTTTTTGTGACATGCATGAAAATTTGGTTAGATAAATTTATAGTCAAAATTTGTCAAGGTGCATCAAATCAACACATGCAAGTATCAAAAGGAAAGTCACGGCATGCATGCATGCGTTGTACTCCCTCTGTTTCCAAATATAAGTCTTTTTAGAGATTGCAACAAGTGACTACATACGAAGCAGAATATGTCTACTCCTACATAGGAAGTAGCCCATTTGAAATGTGTAAAAATAATTTTATCGAGTGCAGTGCTTTGATGTGTTCCGTCAACTCGTACAAGACAGAGAAATTTGATTACTACGATTCCCTCTCCCTCGCGGACTGAGCTCCGGTGCCTTAACTGCACCTGCCTTTGGCTGCATGACAGGAGGGCCAACCACATGTTGGGCTGACCTGTCATAGACGCGAAGGCAGGAGCAGTAAGTAGAAGCTTTAGCTACACGCTATCCCTCCCGCACGAGGTGGACGGAGATGTAGCAGTGGATTCGGTACTGTAGAAGTAGGAGTAGCATCATTGTTCGTCTTCTCGAAGAGGCGAAGAGCCTAGCGCAACCCGAATGTGGCAGTTGCGAACGCTCACGTGGTGCGGTTCCTTGGAGCACACATATACTAGCCAGGCTCTTGCATGAGACAAAATTGCTACTCCCTCCTTTCCGGTTTATAGTGCTCAATTCAAAAATCTCACCAATCAATGTACATGGTGAGTGTTGGAATACAGTTTGTAGTTTTGCAAAAGCACCTAATTAATGCTCTTATTTTCCTCAAAAAAATATGTTTATCAATGCATTAATTGCAATGCATGCATGCATTGGTAAATTTTCTCTTAATATTTGCATGCAATAATTTAATGCACCTTGGAATCTGAAAATGTGATGGAAAATAACCAAATTGAGCCTTATAAAATGGAAAACATAAAATTTTGAGATAAGCCCTATAAAATGGAAAGGAGGGAGTATTGTTTAACAATTAAACTCCATTATCCATTGGTTGATACTCATTCTGCATAGGTCCACGCGCTTAGCACCGTTTCCTCCTGGGGTCACCAATGTTTATTTGCTAATTAATAGCATTGCATGCAATGAACTAGCCATTGCAAGTCATTAAAAGCATGCACACCTCTCATCTCTTATTGGTTGATATGTCAAGAAACAAGAAACAAGGTAGAAGTTAATGCATCGCGCCTAAGTGTTTTGGGACTATTTGGTTTTCGTAAGATGACTTAAGCCTCCTTTGGTTCATAGAATAGAAATGTTACAGGAATAGGAAAATCATAGAAAGTAAGATGACATCCATCTCAATTCCTATACAGAAAGATATGTCATTTGATGCATAGGATAGGAATTTTTTCATTGAGTCTTAGCTAATGTTTTTTTCCTCCAAAATGTGAAGGGTTGATTCCTATCCTACATAGGAATAGGAATCAGTTCCTACAAACCAAAGGGCTTCAAAGAAAATTTTTCTTTGAAAATCCTATCCTATAGAAACCCTATGAAATTCCTACAAACCAAAGGAGGCCTTACACACCTAGATGGAGGGAGTAGTATAGACCTGTAAACCGGAAAGGAGTATTTGCCTTTCTAGATATTTCAACAAGTGACTAGACTACACCGTGTGCAGTACCCCCTCTCTTTCGGTTTATAGGGTTCAAATCTCAAATCTCATGAACCAAGGCATTTTGCCATTGGAGGAATGTATCTTGTACTTTACAAAACTACCTGAATTAAACTCATGCATTAATTACGTAGTTCTCTCGTTTTCCTCTCCGCCTTGGTCGTGGTGCACAATATTGAGCACTCCTATATGACTAGCCGCTCTATCTACATGCGGGACATTTCGAAGCATCCGGGCCCGCGCGCCATCCACCAAATCGTAGCGAGGTGCTACAGTTGAGACTCACCTGTCACCCCGGTGTGGCCGTCATGACCCGTCATATCAAAAAACCCACATCTTTACCAGTAGTGGTAAGGTGGCCTCCAAGTTGGACTGGACGAAGCAACCATCATTTCATTGGAACGCTCGTTCAAGCCCTTTCTTCCCTTTCTTGAAGAAAACCTCACTCCAGGCTACTCACTTCTGCCATTTTTCTTCTGTACCGACGAAGGAAAGGTGGGTGAATCAGTTATGCTGCTATATTTTCATTCCAATAATCTTATTTTTTCGAAGCACCGACCAATTCTGACATCCTATTCTTTTCATGTTTTCATTGCGATTGTGGTTTCCCTTCGATTGCTTTTTGTTTGTCAGTTCATTGATGGATCCTGGAGCACTAGGCAAAGAGTTGCCGACGGACAACCCACTGGAGACAGCGATCTCCAGGAAGCGAGCACCGACCAACGAGTTGACCATGTTGGTGGGCCAACCCATGGAGACGAAGAACTCCAAGAAACAAGCACTGGCCAAAGAGTTGAGGACGTTGGCGGACGAACTCCTCAAAGAAAGTTGGAAGAACAGCAAGGGCCCCACCGTGCCTACCCCAGGAACTCTGATTGCCACCTATGTGAGGCTCAAGACCGATTTTGAGGAGATAGTCGCCATGAGAAGCAGATTCCCCGGCAGGTGATGGACCCCATCGAGGACGGGATATGGTCACGGAGGATGAGATCCCCTGGTGAGCTGCACAAGGTAAAAAATAATGGCTTATTACCATAGTTGTGGTTTTTGATTATTTGCAATGTGCTTGCTAATATGTTAGGGTTGTCCTTGATGATTTCGATGTCGTGGCCCGTCCTGTTGGCATCGCCCCGGAGATCGATTCCGATGTCGCTATCCATCGTGTGGACATCGCCCCAGAGATCGATTCCGATCACTACAAGAAATATGTCAACTAGTGACCTTCTGTCAGTGAGCCTGGAAGAATTGGTCATAGATCTATGACCATTTCAGACCAATTGGTCAAAAGCTGTTCGGGGGGCTCCAAACCCTAAACCATTGCGACCATTTTGGTCAGAAAGGTCGTAATTTCCTTACATGAAATGGTCACAAAGCAAATAGTGCTAGTCTGCTGCCTTATTTCTAGTTGTTAATGACCAATATAGATGGTCATAGCCTTGTAGATTGTGGTGGGTTGTGATGACTAGGCGCCATCTCATCAGTTTTGCCTATGTGTCATGTCCATGTGGCAGTTTTTGCCCTAGGTTGTGAAGCAACCTATATTTTTGTTATTCCAAAAATTCCCAAAAAAATCTCATAAATGTTTTGGATCATATCTTCATCAAATATCTCAAAAACATTCCTTGCCTAGTTCAAAATAATTCAAAATATTCATTTTCCTATTCATTCGGAGCAGCACTTTGTGAAGGAAGTACCACTTTGGCATGTCCAAATGGTATCCATTTTCTACAGTGCTTTCCTATGCCCAAATAACCATCCTCCACCAAATTCCAGCTCAATCCATTCATTATTTTGAGCCCAGCTTCAACATTCGTATTTATGTCCAGTGTAGTACTTTGTAAAGGAAGTACCACCTAGGCTCCTCCTTTTGAGGTGAAAATTTCTGAAGACGGTCTTCTTAGTAACTGATCATCCTCAGCCAAAACTCACGCCCAGTAGCCATGTGCATTTCCCATACCGCAAATGAAACAATTGGCTGCTTATTCATGTTTGAGCATCGATCGGTCTCCTCGTGAGAATCTTATGTTGTGATTTTCTTCCTAGAACCTACCTAGGGAGTGCCCAACCCACTAGACATGCCTAGGCCGCCCAGAACACATGGCAACGCCACGGTCACGCGGTTACCACGCGGCGGGCATGCGAGCTTACACGCTCTAGAGTTGGGGCCCTTGGCCATCGTCCAAACCTCGATGTCTCACCATCAAACCATGTATTTCTGATTAAATAGATACTTATTTACCTAGAAATGATTTTTGCAAAAAATAAAGAGCAAACTATGAGGCAGCTGCAGTAATTTGACCCGCTTCCAGCTGAATCGACGGGAATTTGTCTTTTTCACCAGAGGTGGATCAAAAATTTTGACACCCAACCATTTTCTCAATTGTGCATTATATATGGCCTAGTATTTCATAAAATTGATTAGGTCCAATTTTGCAACAATTATTTGGTAGTTCCTTCACAAAAAAACCTCCTTTTGGGCACTCAGAAAATGAAAAATGAATTTTCCGAGAAAAGAAAATGAAAACTTCCTTACCAACGTTGTTTGGAATTCCAAGATGCACCCTCGTGCACAATATGAGATCATTTGAACAAACTATGCCATGAATGTGGCCATAAATTGATCATTTGGCTTGAAAGCCATGAATCTTCACGCATGATAGCTCATTTCTGAGAACACTTTTTTAAATAATTTCCGTATTACAAGTTTATTATTTTTCGCAGAAACTTGGTCACATATAATGACACAATGCGAAGGTTTTCCAATTATTTGATTTTTTTGAATTTTTTATGCCCGTTTCAATATGCGGTCAAAACGGCGGGCTTGACCGTTCCTAGCTAGTGGTTGAATCTTAGAATTTTTTTGGTGTTTATATGATTAAATAGATACTTATGTACCTAGAAATGATTTTTGAAAAAAATAAAGAGCAAACTATGAGGCAGCTACAGTTCAAATTTGACCCGTTTCCAGTTGGATCGACGACAATTTGTCTTTTTCAACAGAGGTGGATCAAAACTTTTTTCACCCAACCATTTGGTCAATTGTGCGTTAAATATGGCCTAGTATTTTATAAAATTGATTTGGTCCAATTTTGGAACAATTATTTGGTAGGTCCTTCGCAAAAAAACCTCCTTTTGGGCACTCGGAAAATGGAAAATGAATTTTCCGTGCAAAGAAAATGAAAACTTCCTTAGGCAACATTGTTTGGAATTACAAGAAGCACCCTTGTGCATAATATGAGATCATTTGAACAAACTATGCCATGAATGCGGCCATAAGATTGATCATTTGGCTTGAAAGCCATGAATCTTCACGCATGATAGCTCATTTCTGAGAACACTTTTTTAAAATAATTTCCGTATTACAAGTTTATTATTTTTCCTGGAAACTTGGGCATATATAATGACACAATGCGAAGTTTTTCCAAATTTTTTTTGAATTTTTTATGCCCGTTTCAAAATGTGGTCAAAACGGCGGGAATGACCGTTCCTATCTAGTGGTTGAATCTTGGAATTTTTTTGGTGATGATTAAATAGATACTTATGTACCTAGAAATGATTTTTGGAAAAAATAAAGAGCAAACTATGAGGTAGCTGCAGTTCAAATTTGACCCGCTTCCAACTGAATCGGCGGAAATTTGTCTTTTTCACCAGAGGTGGATGAAAACTTTTTACACCCAACCATTTGGTAAATTGTTCATTAAATATGGCCTAGTATTTTAGAAAAGTGATTTGGTGCAATTTTGCAATAAATATTTGATAGGTTCTTCACAAAAAAACATCATTTGGGGCACTCGAAAAATGGAAAATGGCTCTTTTGTGCAATGAAAGTGAAAAATCCCCAAATCAACATTGTTTTCCATTCCAATATGCACCCTTGTGAACAATATGAGATCATTTTAACAAACTATGTCATGAATGTGGCCATAAGATTGATCATTTGGCTTGAATGCCATTGATCCCCACACATGATAGCTCGTTTCTGAGAACATTTTTTTAAAAGAATTATCGTATTACAAGTTTATTATTTTTCCTGGTAACTTGGCCACATATAATGACACAATGCGAAGGTTTTGCAATTTTTTGATTTTTTTGAATTTTTTATGTCCGTTTCAAAATGCGGTCAAAGCAGCGGGAATAACCGTTCCTAGCTAATTGTTGAATCTTGGATTTTTTTTTTGGTGTTTCTCTGATTAAATAGATACTTATGTACCTAGAAATGATTTTTGAAAAAAATAAATAGCAAACTACGAGGCAGCTGTAGTTCAAATTTGACCCGCTTCCTACTGAAACGGCGGAAGTTTGTCTTTTTCACCAGAGGTGGATCAAATCTTTTGACAACCAACCATTTTGTCAATTTTACATTAAATATGGCCTAATATATTATAAAAATGATTTGGTCACATTTTGCAACGAAAATATGGTAGGTTATTTACAAAAAAACTCAATTTAGACACTCGAAAAGTAGAAAATTAATTTTTTGACCAATTTAAATGGTCATAACATCGTACTGTATTCTGATTGGTCCGTGGACTCTCACGCAGATCATGCATTGAAGACCGTCGGATGTTCGTTGATCCAACGGCGGTCCTCAGCCCTTCCACACCATCCCCGAAACCCTCGCTCTACGTTGTGGTCATTTTGCATCCACCCCCCGCCTCCTTTTTTCCCTCACTCTCTTCTCCTCCTCTCCTCTTGCAGATCTACCGAGCTCCCCTCGCTCCAGATCGCCGTGCTCTGCTCCTCCCTCCCTCCCCTCCGGCAAGATCCCCACGCTCCTCCCTCCCACTCTTTCCTCCGGCGGCCTCCCTCTCCTTGATCCGCAACCAATCAAACCGCAACCAATCCCCCACCCCACCCTTCCTACCTCTCACTCGCGTAGGTGCAGGCGCAGGGCACAACGCCCAATCCAAGGCGGCGCCGTCCTCGTCTTGGCTTCTGCTGGTGGCTATGACGGCGAGGCGCTCGCGCCGCCGCCCGAGCCGCGACAGCTCAGCCTGGTGGACCTCAGGGCCGTCTCCGTGCTCGGCCGCGGCGCCAAGGGCGTCATCTTCCACGTCGTGCCCGAGAGCGAGGGCGGCGCCGGCGATGTCGCCATGGCACTCAAGGCGGTCTCGCAGGAGGCCGCGCGGCACAAGAAGAGCGGCGGGAGCGGCGGCAGGGACGGACAGCAGCGGCGGTGACCTGAACTCCCTCTGACGCTGCCAGACCGAGAAGATGTTCTCCGACTCCGTCATACGGTATGCGCTCAACCAACGCCCTTACGCTATGCACTGCCGTAGGACAAATGGGCAAGATTTGATCTGTGGACCGACACTCTGAAGCACCACACTGGCTTCACTGAAGCACAGCTGATGTATCTGCAATATTGATGTGCAAGCGTTCTGGATGTAGTTGGCTTGTTATCTATCCAGCTTAGTTTGATATAGATTGTACCTGCCATATTTTAGTTGCAGCTGGCCAAGGGCAACTACTGGAGTTAATTGGGGTTATTAGTTTTAACTAGACTGATTAGTTTTGTACATGTCGTGCAGTTTCAACTGCAAGTCTGTAGCCGGAGATATGGCTGTAGAATACAGATGCTATATAATACTCCTTCGGTCCCAAAATAGTGACTCAACTTTGTACTAAAGCTAGTACAAAGTTGGGTCACATATTTTGAGACAGAGGGAGTACATAATTAGAGAAAATTTTGTTCATCAAGGAATGAATCCTCTGTAATTTCACGCACTTGTTATATAGCAAGCAATTAGTATAGTAGTACTATTGTTCTTTCTGGCAAAAAACTACTCTACTATTGTTCTTGTTCCAGACCAGTGGCAGCCTATGCTACTAGAAAAAGCTGAATGAAAATAGATCCAACAAGAATCAGAGGAGTACTAAATTGTTATAAGCACGCACGCTACTGAATCCCTCGTAGCTTGAATCTGTGATGATTTCATTCAGGGGCAGTGACTGATTTTGCGTGATGATTGGTTTCAGGGACGCGGCCAAGATCCTGGTGGCCTCGCACTCCACCGCGCCTGACAGCAAGCTGAAGGTCGTCTACAAGAAGTACTCGAGCGAGAAGCTGGGAGGAGTCGCCCTTCCAGATTAGATCATGCTTGGTTTTAGCTATATATGCATGCCTTTCTTTACAATGGCCATTTGCCAAGGTACCCGTGATTAACCTCTTTTTTCCTCTCTCTCTCTCTCCTTGTGCAGCGGCTATTGATTGGTCACCACCAAGCTCAGGTCCATGGAGATCCAACGTCAAGGGCACAAAGGTCAGCTACCTGCTGCTCCTTTGTTGTTTCTAGATCCATTCCTTCCTTCCTAGCACATGTCTCATCTTCTTCTCCTTGTGCAGCAGCAGTAGCAGCAAAGATAGAGGCCAAGGCATTCATCCAGGAGGTGCGCAGTCCGCTCGGCATCAACCTTATTATACACTTATGAACATTATTAGAATGAGGTGTGGTTTGCCAGCACCAGCAGTTCCTTTTATGCAACGGTTCAGACTACTTGTTGAATTGAATACACTTGTGCAATCCTATTCCAGTTCAAATAGAAATGCTAAACATATCATAGATGATGCACCTTTTGCATTCTTCCAGTCTTGTATTTTTAGGAAGCATTTTAAAATGACAGATCATGCAGCCCCCACATAACACTCATGCAGCCCCCACATAATGTTGTCTAACAAATTGCATTTGAAATATACTGTTGCTAAATGCTATTGTCTGATATAATGTAAGTATGAGCACTCAACCATTGTACAGCTTTATGCATATTTGTTTTGTATTTTTATAAATGATGATAGTTAGTGCAAGAGGTTCACATGTTATTTTATTTTTTGACTAAATTCTCGTATGCCCTTGACTTAGCTTGACCCAGAACAGCAGCATCCTTGATGCGCGTACCGACCTTCACCTTGTTCTTTCTCTCGCAGACTCGAAGGAGACAATACGCAAGGCACCTCCTCTTCGGTTGTGAGAGTGTCCAGGGGTCGTGCATGCGGCTAATGCCTATGTATGTGGCCGCACTTGACACTGCCCTTTCTTTAAGGGCACATATCATTTTTTATAACTCTGCTATCTTTTCCCAAGTCTTTATTATCTTGCCTAGCCTTGTATTGATATGTATTGTTTGATGCTAATTACCCAAGTTAGTGCAGGATGTTAAGGATAACCTGAGAACACTTGCCTAAGTTTATAAGATATGACATGTGACAGTTCAAACCTGCTTTACTGCTCTTTCAATGCTTTTGCTGCTGTACCGTGCTTCTCTAGTTGTTTGAATGCTTCTACTGCTAGCCTGCTAGACTACTACTAGCTTGAATAGGTGTGCACTTGTGCTGGTGGTGGTGCTGCTTGTGTTGTTGCTGCTAATTTAATGCTTATACTCATGCCGCCGTTGATTAAATTCTTATGTTACTGTTGCATGCTTATGCTACTGATTCAATGCTTTAGAAATTAATTGAATTGAACCTGTTGTAATCCTTCCTGTTATACTCGTATTTAATTTTTGGGTTTCTATTTGATATTTTAGTCTGTTATATACGGTTCATCTTCAATTTCTTTTGTAACCTGCTTGGAGCTTAGAATACACAGCCCAACTAGTCTCATATACAACTAATACCAATGATTCATGCTCAATTCTGTATATGTATGACCAGTAAAGTTGGAAGGCCCAAATCTTAACGTTAATATGCTCTTTTCTGTACCATATTCATGCTCATGCATCACCAGTTATTGCTTTTTTTGTTTGGTCTATTTTGGCTCATAACCTAAGTATACCAAAACTAACTAAATGATTTCTCCAACTTGCCAAAATTGTCATAATTGTCTCCTGCCTTGTGATGTTAGTCTCTGTGCACTTACTAGTATTGTTAGTTGAATGGATGGTCGTGGTAGTAGAATAGGAATTTTCTTTAGGTTAGTGTTATAGTGATGTTCATTTCTTTACCTAAACTTTGTACCAATGTACCATGCAGGTATGTACAGATTATTATTGTAGAACAACATCAGGTTAATCTGTTGCATTCAAGTTGTTGGAAGCTTTGTTATGCCATGCTTAGTGTTTACTGAATTGGGGCATTTGGGCATGTATGTACAAATTTTAGCCTCCTGAAAGAATATTATTTACTTCCAGTGTATTTCACTAATAACTTATCTGGATCAGAATCTAATGTTGTCGAGGTTGCTGCTGCTGTGATAGAAGATCAGAAGAAGCTTGGAGATGTCGCCATAGTTTTAGTTGATGTTGCCACCAAGTTTTGGTGCTTGTGTATTTGTTTTTGATTGTACGTGCACTTGTTGGACATGCAAACGTGTATGTGCTCTTGTTAGTATTTGACTGGATGATTTCTGGATTTAATCAGTTAATTGAGAGATTTATTGATTATTTGCTGTTCAAATGTGTAAATTGAAATCTGTGAATGAAAAAGACCAAATGTTCTACTTGACAAAATAATATTTGGGCCCTAAAAAGGCTGTGGCCCAAACTATAGTGTGTCGGAACAGTGTGTATTTCAGAAAAACCAGAAAATAAGCTTAAGGAAATGGTTCGCAAAAAGGCCATGTCCCAGAAAATAAAAAGGCCAAATTGCTGGGCCAGGCCCATGTAGCTAGCAAAAATTAACAAAAAAAAGTATGAAAAAGGCTGAATTGTTGGGCTAGGCCCATGTAGAAAACCGAACTGGCCCGGGCTAAATCTTGTGCCACATCAGCTTGCCACGCTGGATGCCTACATGGCCTGGGGAGGTTGCTAGTGACCAAAACGCCACAATGGACATATTTTGGTCATAAACGTCTTCGACCATTCCAGAAGAAAGGTCGCTATAGTCAGTTTACGACCGCCAGCTTTTGATCTTCTCTTTTTGGTCACAAAAAGGTCGCAAATGAAAAACCATGACCTTTCAGTGACCAATAGTCAAGGTCACAAGTTGACATATTTCTTGTAGTGGATGTCGCGTCAGTCCTGTGGACATCGCCCCAGAAATCGATTCCCATGCCGCTGTCCGTGTTGTGGTCATGGCCCGAGAGATCGATGACAAGAAATAGTTGGTCATGCTAATCCTTCAGGGTAGTTTGCATTGCCCTGTGTTTAATTACCAGAAGGATGCGTGTTATCAAACCATCTTAGGGCTAGTGCACTATCTTGTGTGGGCGGATCTTGCTACTTTAGTTTGATAGTGAATCATGCGATGAATCATGCGAACCCTCTCCGAGTTATGGAAACAGATGTATCCTCGCCAGCTTTTGATGTAATATATGGCATGCTTAGATGTAAGTTTGAACTGTTTATCATATCAGCAGGGCTTGTTTGATGATTCTTGTTGTTAGTAGGCTAGCTCTTTATGCGAGCTATAGTACTTGCAAAACACTCACCGAAGAGAAACGTTGGGGCTGATGAGCTCATGGTACGCTTATACTTATCCCTCGTTGATCGACCAATAGCCCTAGCTCCTAAAATTGTAGGCTTAGCGATCGATCAGACAATAGTTGACATACATTCAGGCCTCATTTGGTTCATAGGCTAGGAAAATCGTTGCATAAGTACAGAGAACGTGCAACACAAAATCATAGCAGTGCAGAGACGTACTCCCTCCGTTCCAAAATAGATGACCTAGGCGATTGGCCTAGTGGGTTTCAGTGATATGACGTGGTATAGTGTCGTCCAGTCTTCGCGTGTGGTAGCAGTATTGCGGGTACAGTAAGTTTTCTTGAAGAAGCGGAATTCAACGAAGTCATGATGGTTCCTTCGTCCGAACAACTTACAGTGGGAAAGGTTGGGCCTGCGAAATGACCGGGGTAGACCAGGATAATTTTGTGCATGGGAGGTGGACCAGGATGGTCGACGTCCCACATGTCGGCGAATGAAAGTATTATTTCTGATATAAAGGACGAGCAACGAGTATTCATTGTTTATTTTTGATGAAAGCTATTGTCTCCACTGTTACTCCTTGACTTTGTCAATGCCTCTCTCTCCTCCACATAAGCGGGACTACTTGCTATGCATGCAGCGGGCAGCTGGCGTGTTGAGGGGCAGGCGGTGAGAGCGGGCTCTAAGCGGTCGGACTCGGCATGGCCCACCTCACATTATCACCATATATTTCTTGGAGTCCGTGCGCGGGGGGTGGGCGATCTCTTCTCCCTCCCCCGTTTCTCTCTTCTCAGCCGACGCCCGCCGAGCGATTAGATTTCGGCTATCGACGGTTTATTCAATTACGGTCCCACAACGATGGCATCCCGCTGTGCCGAGTTCATCGCCGCTCGCGACCTCACAACTATGTGGGAGGAATTTGAAGATGCCAAGGCCGAATGGGCGGTAGAGCAAGAGGCGGCCAAAGCCGCACAGAGGGAGCGACAAAGTCAGAAAGCACTCAAGAAAAGAGAGGCCCGCCGCCGCAAGAAAGAAAAGGACGCACGTGCTACTGCGGAGAGGTCGGCGGAGATCCAAGCACGGTGGGGTGTCGCCGACAAAGCCGGGAAGGAAAACGACGGTGTTTGGCCAGCATGTGAGAAGTAGTAGTACTAGTAGTTAGTGTGTGTGTGTGTCTGTGTCTCAGTACGAGCATGTACCAGTACTACTAGTTACTACTGTAGTTTTTAGAGCAAATTACCAGTACATTAGCCTAGACTAAATGAAAAACTTCCTATCCAAAGCATCAAATGGCATCTCTTTCTCTGTAGGAATTGAGATGCATGTCATCTCACTTCCTATGATTTTCATATTCCTATCCTATGAACGGAAGGAGGCCTCTGTTGGAGTAAATACTGTAGCTAGCAGTACTGTTGGTACAGTAGTTTTCTTCAAGAAGCGGAATTCAACGAAGTCATGATGGTTCCTTCGTCCGAGCAACTTCAAAGTGGGAAGTGGACATGTGATTTGACGGCTCATTAGTCATTGTTACTGCGGCGCAACGACCTGGGTGACCCTCCCTTGGAGTTCTGCGTGCATGGCAAGTGGACCAGGATGGTCGACGTCCCACATGTTGGCGAATGGAAGTATTCTTTCCGATATCGAGGAGCAAGGAAACCGCGTCGTATAGTATCACTGTTGATTGGTTCGCAAAAAAATAGTATTACTACCGATTTATAATTATTTTTTATTTCTGATGAATGCTAGCGTTTCAACTCTTACGATGAAGGGTGCCAAACACAGCACGTGCTGGATGTCCCACACGTCAGCGAAAGGAGTGGGACATCAACAGCGTGGTAGAGCCCAGCGTAAAACAACAGCGTGGTAGAGTGTCTCCACTTCTTCCACTTCTGTGTTGGAGACCACACGTAGTAGTACTTAGTGGTATGAACGATACAAAGTGCGACCTGGAGAGAAAGACACGTCTAGTTGGAAGGTCTCGGGGCATACACGTAAACAAATATAAAAGTTAATATGTGCCTCCAACTAATATAGTAGTAGTAGTAGAGTACTTAGGCACGTACTCCCTAACATCACCGTGCATTGCACGTACAACATTTAGTGGTAGTACGTAGTAAGAGACAAATGCCGCCTAAGAGTTCCCTTCTCGACCTACTTTTGGGTGTTTGGTAGAGTGTATGGAGGGTGCATGAGTCCACACTAGTTTAGCACAAATACACTAGAAGCATGCATGAAGAGAGCATGCATGAAGAGGGGTGTTGAGTTGAGCATGCATGAAGAGGGAACAACTATGCTAAGACGAGAACGCAACCAAACACACCCTATATGCCATGCATGTTCATACCATTTGTGCCTTTCTACTTCACTTACTTCGCTACATTACCCAGGTTCGTACGTCCACTCCTGGGTACATGTCCGTCTCGTAGTTCCAGTCCCACGTGTTCTTCATATAAATGGAATGATCCTTGCATAACACGTGCACCTTGATGCTAGATGTCTCGCGTGTTGGCAAAAGGATGAACAAAGCTCACGTAAAAAAAATAGAGTGGAAGAACATAGATTCCGGACGACCGAGAAGGAGCAAGGAACATCGTGGTGGAGCGTCTGCACTCATAATATTTAATATTATTCAGCGATATAAAATTAACCAATCATCTCCAAAGTGGACTGGAAGAGTACGAAACACGGCAGCCCAGTGTAGTTACATCATACTAGTACATGGCTAACCCACGCTATCACCATATTTCTTGGCTTCCGTGCGACACCTATCTCTAGTAATCCAGCAGCCTGTATCGCTTCTCCCTCCTCGTCTCTATCAAAGTGCGGTGGGCTGGCATTTCAGCCGTCTATTGAGGTCGGTTAACTATCACATGTTAGCGACATTCCAAGAGCATTCTAAAAAAAATTCCTTTCACGTTCCGTTTTCAAAAAGGAAAAAATCCTTTCACGCATTTAATTTTCCTGTATGCTTTGAGCAACTTGCATGTCCTATCTGCTCTGCTTGATACTCTAACTTAGCTAGAGGTTAGACTAACTCATAACTAAACCTGAACTAACTGTAGCCAAAGAGGTGTTTGGGTGACAGGGTTAGATTGACAATAAATGCACTTCATGGAGAGAG